>JAYRBW010009686.1:0-13386 GCA_036023295.1 Invenusta paracnida
ATGATAAAATAACTAACTGACAGAATTGAATTTACGTAAATTTAAATTATTTATTTGATTAAAAATTGATTAAAATTTATAATAATAATTTTGACATATATTGATTTTTCGGTCAATAATGTTTCAATTTGCGGGCGGCGTTAGCCGCCTTAAATTGAAACATTATTGCCCTCAAAACCAATATATTAATCCTATATTATGTATTTAACTTACACTATTTTTGATAATATTAAAGCGATTAAAAATCTCACGCATAATGTATATATTATGATTTAATGTATGATCATAAATAACCTGTGTAAATATCCATGTTGTAACTTAATAAGTCTTTATTTTTCTCAATTGCTCGCATTTTTTCGATTTCAAAGAAAACATTAAAATATGTTATAGTTTATATTCCAGGTTTATTTCAGTATTTAACGTTATAAAAATTATACTATCTTGAAACTTTCGTTGGTATATCTGATAATTGTCTTAAAATGACGAAGACCAAGGAATGTTATTAATATCTTACCAAAAATCACATATTTTCATATTAATATATCATACATATAAAACAGAAGACAATATTTCAATAACAATATGAAATTTTATAAGCAACATAATATAAAAACTCGAATTACCCATTAATTACCTTTATCGATGACATTTAAGTTAAATACAGTATATGTTTTCTCATAAAATTGTATCACTTGATTAATTTATTATTATTATTATTATTAATATACCGTATAAAATATACATAAAATACGTTACATGTTAATCAACATAAATACAATAACATTCAGATTATTTAACCTTCACAGAGTCTGATTAAATAATCATTTTTGTGAAAACGGACTTTTATTATTTTTATAAGTTATTACTAAAACAATTATTGTTACTGTTTCAATCTCAAAATTAAATAATATAAAATGTCATCAAACTAATTTAACCAAAATCTTATGGTTCTACTTAATTAGCGCTAAAATTTAGTTTTTTGTTAATGTCTATTAATAAATTTCCTTTAAACATAATTTCTATGATCTTTAAGTAAAATTAATTGTACGAAAAATCACCTTATTCAGAATATATACATATATTGTCCAACTACTTTATTATCCAACATTGAACTTTTCGCCACTGCATCGGATGTTTAAATTGTAAACAAATTGGTGCAATTTTGTTTTTTGTTATAATACTCTTACTTATGTACTTGCCAACCTGTATGATATTACAGCGCGGTAGTCACAAAGCTGCGCGCAGTACCCAGTTGCCAATGACACCATCACGATATACACAAAGCAAATCGGATGTTCGCAGAACAGAAACCAAGCCCCATCGTCTCATACACCCAAAAATAGAATCTTGAAGAAGGCGTGAATCACGCGTTAGCTCCACACCGACCACGCCATTCAAATATTATAGACATACGCTGAGAGTTAAGAAGCGAGTAAAATGAACGAGAAAGGGGGTTAAAAATCGTTCTACTTCCACAGATTGTCGTGATAGATGTTTATAAATATTGATGACAGCACATCATCAAGTATTAAAGTATATCCATGCACCTGAGTACGCAAGTCCCCAATTTTTTGGGGCGTGCCATTATAATAAGTGAGAGATATATTGAGCGACTTGAAATGCACCCTAAATGAACCCACTTTTGGCTGAGAGAGAGAGAGAGAGAGAGAGAGAGAGACAGGAAGGCTACAGCTTGGTTACATTTTGTGTGAATGAATGAAAAAAAGTGGGGGCGGGGCGGAATCTCAGTCTACACTATAGTGCTGACAGAGAGACGAGTAAAGCGAAGTGTTGTTCGTGAAATGTGCACGCATTTAAGGTGCAACAGTGTACGACTGTCGTCTTAGTGACTACTGTTTAGAATTACGGGGGTGTTTGTGTGCACAGCAACTTCAAAAATGAATGAATGAAGTCAGAAGGATGAATGAATTACCATACCTACTTATAAAGTTGTATTTCAAAAGTTGAAAGAAACCGTTGTACTACGCTAAGTGACTAAATGAAGGCGGCATTTGGCATCGACAATAACGTAAAATGATAAAATGGGCGGTAGTCCACAATCTAGCGTGCAAATTTGAATACTTAACAATTTATAGTCATTAGTATTGCATATTTACAATTACTTATGACGTATATATATATGTTGACGTAAGTGGACGGCCATGAACTCAAAATACAATTAAAACTAGTCGAAACAGGTTGTAAGAAAATTATCTCATGTCGGTGTAAGGTCAAAACATATACTTAGACTTCACACGAATAGTGGGTGGACAACCAGGGAAATGCTTCAAGTAACACCCGCAATGTAAAGTCTTGCATATTAACTCAGGGCAAAAGAAAAACACATTGAAATTTCCAACCCCTTAACCCCCCCCGCGTCCGATAAAAGCCTTCTTCCTTAGATTTTAGGTTTAGGCGATAATTACTTAAATATGTAGATGTAGATGTGTTTTGGACCAAAATGAGGGGGTTAAGTCTCTTGAACCTTCGTTGGTGGCATGAACGGGCACACACCCCACCCACTTCATGAATAGGTAAACTGAACCGGTGAAAGATTTGTTGTTCGTATAGAATAGAGGAACAACTATATATAAGAGAAAAAATTGTCATATCTATAATAAATATAGGACTGTTCTTTGTATTAAGCCAGAAAAAAATTAACTTTTTTGAGCAATACAATTTATTATGTAGAAATTTTAATAATATTCGATATTTTCGAACAATTAAGCGTAATTTTTTTACAAGGTTTTAACCTACATACAGTATATATGTAAAACATAAGCATAAGCAAAACAAGGGATTAAAAATTGCATCAAAATTGACCTATATGTATAACATATGCGCTTTAACCTTTGAATATAACCTTATTGACGAATAGCCTATAAAGTGACGATATATGTACATATGTATACATATTATATTCTATTTCAGTAGATTTAATTAAAATCAAAATTAGAAAAATTATACTTTACATTTTCATTTATATATACTTATAACATGTTTATTGAAGTGTAAAACCGAGAAAATTCCATTAAAATCTTGATTGACATATATTTGAAACTTGATACTTTAGCATATAGAGGAGACACAAAGAGAATGAGAAACTTAGAGATAAGCTAAACAAGCATCCTGAAAAATACATATATAATATAATACGCGCAGCTTTAAACACGAATAAATTAAATTAAAATTCTATATATTCATATTCTACATTATGTATATATTATAAAAACTAATAGCATCAAATCGCATAAGGTCAGAGACAATGTGCAAGCACGTGTTTCTAATAATTAATTAATAGATCAACCCATTGGATGCTTAACAGAAAGAATATCGAATCTATTTGACATGTACAGTTGTTGATAAATAAGTATTAATTGACTGCAGTGTCAAGACATGTCCCATGACTAGAGCACTGTCTATATAGTACCTATATATATTATGCAATTTGAGGTACTTTTATAATCGTATAGGTCACTTTTGATACACAGTAAACTGCTTCACTTGCATTATATATATTGTACTTTGTCAAAAATGTGTCTAAGCTGATGCCAAGTGCTTTGATCCTTATAAAAGGTCACATAAATTACACTGATCGTGATTCATAATAGTGACCTGTTACAATCCAGTTTACATACATATGCTTTGTACACACTCCTTCCATCTTCAAGTTATGAAAAGCAGGCGTGGTGGTTCCTTTATAGGAGGGGCTCCAAAATTGAAAAAAGGGCACACGTCATGAAATTGGAATATTTTATTCTATAAGTAACAGTAAAATCAACACAGCAGTAATATTGATATAATGTTAACAATTAAGTCGTAAAATTACATTATTCCATAAATAAATCAGAAATTGAAAGAAAAGGAGAGATGGTCACGTAGATAGATAGTAATGTGAGTAAAAAAACTCTATACTTAATAAAAAGGGCATTTTATTTTAAGGGAGGGGTTATATAGAACCCCTGGAACGCCCCCCCCCCCAACCCGTGGAACCGCAGCTGAATAGTGTAACATTTAACCCATATTTATGTATATAGGGCAAATATTTTTTTACAGTAAACATTTATAATTCGTTTAAATTTAACGTGCAAAATTAAGGAGTATTCCAATGTCACACGAATCACTGTCATTTTTGTATTTTATGAAAAGACGCTATTTTCAGTAAATTAAACTTAAGGTGTCAAACAAAGGTTTCACCACTTGGTTCACACCAAGGTCACACCAAGGTCACACTAAGGTGTCATACCAAACAGTGTAAACAAAAATTGGGATAATAAAATAATACTGAAAAACTAAATTAGTACTTTACATAATATAT
Organism: Invenusta paracnida; assembly: GCA_036023295.1. NCBI lineage: Eukaryota > Metazoa > Platyhelminthes > Proseriata > Coelogynoporidae > Invenusta > Invenusta paracnida. The sequence goes on from JAYRBW010009686.1 coordinate 4,319, forward strand.
CTGTGTATAGGTAGGTATATGCTATAAAAGAAGTGTATATATTAAATTTATTGGAATCATTTTTGAAAAATTAATAACATTTAAATATTATACCTACACGAGATAGAAATTTAATGAAACTTAGTTTAAAATAAAAATTATTTAGCTAAAAATAAATAAAATCCAGAATAATCCAAACATCATTAGTTACTGATTTAAAATTTAATAATTGAATATAAAGAAACTTACACAGTGAAATAAATTTAAATTTGGAATGCTAAATCGGCATTCGTGGGATTTACCCGAACGTCACGAATATTAGTGTACTATATATTACGTGTAGCGTAAAAGTGGAATATATTTATGTCGAAATATCAAAAAATATATTTTGTCATACTCTCGATAATACTATATATAGAGGTCATGGATAACCGGAATTTTACAATAAACCATTTAACAAATGGTTTGATATGGTTTGAACCGTCCCAGTTGAAACAGTTTCGATTTTCAATTCAAACTATCACGATTTAGATAAGGAGTAAATTATTGACTGAATAAAATCAGGTGGAAAAAATGAGTTTCTGAACTAAGCCATATTTGTGTGAAAATAATTTTTAAACCTAAAAAATTACGGAGGCGTTCGAAATTTTTTTGGAAAATTTGAATCTGAACCGGTTCATGTACTGGTTTGACGACAGCAATAATTTCATTAAAAATCTGACTTATCGTTTACAATGGAAAAGTTTTAAACAGGTATGCTCGTTGGAAATTTCTAAACCGTATTTGATTTTTTACTTTCGGTTAATGGATTACTTCGCAAAAAATCATTAAATAGATGTAATTGCATTATGTCACAATTTCATTTAAAAAATGTAAAATAATAATTTTATTTGTATGTGAAATGATTACATATTTTGTTATTTATTATATATTTGTATATTCTTCTATAGGTATGTACTAAATATCAGATTATAGTGACGTATCACTTCACAACTATTAATTAGAAATAAAAATATTTACAATCACCAGTTAAAGATTACAAAGGAAAATATTTCTTTAAATCATGATAATTGTTAATCGTTGTTAAAATGTATTAAATTGTTAATGATTGAACTTCAGCCTTCTTTAAATAAAAACTATTAAATCCTCATGTACAAATCTTCCGTTAAACGTTGTCTATACTTTCCTTTACATTAACATATTGATAATTACCAAGTCAGACATATATAGGTGCTGCATTTATAATTCTGTATATAAGATATATAACACATATTGTGCATAATATTGATATATGATTTTTATCGTTTTTCTGTTTGCAATGTATATAAACATTAAATTAATAAATTATTTTTAAAAGCAAAATATATTTATAACTTAAGTAAATATACAAATATTTAGTGTAACTTTCAAGAAGGTTTGAAATGGTTTGACGGCAGCTCCAAAAATCTGTCCATTTTCCGGGTCACACAGCACACATCACTCCCCTAACTGAGCTATTGTCAAACCGTTTAAACGGAGATGGTTTCAACCACAACAAACCGTATTGTGAAATGGCCTAATAGTAGGTACATTCAATATATAGTACAAAACAGCTTAGTATTTGAAACATACATAGTACCTAAAATTATCATTATGGAGATCATTTTGTTAACCAACAGTAGGTACAATTCAGTTTTTTTATATATAATGATTATACATATATCTTTGAATAGAGAATTTTTAGTAATAAAATTAATGACAAATTGCGATGTACTCATATTATTATTTTATTGAAAAATAAAATTAATCAACTAATTTGAAGAATATAGGCATTATAATATTTCAAAAATCCAATTTGTCATTTTTCCTAAGTCTATATATGATAGCACGTACTGTTATGTTTAAAAGAAATAAACAATTAATTAAAATAATTCTACATAAAAAAGTTAAAGCATTATACTTTGGTAAGCACTTAATATTCGTTCAATCAGTGAGTGCATTTAAAATTTAGATTATAATAAATAGAATAGTTATCCACACGCTATATTAAAAAAACAGAGCTAACTGACATTTTTCGAACTAATATTTCATCAGATATATTTGAATTTATTTCATCATTTAAGAAGCATAGTTGCCATCATAATGTTGTGTTTGCCGCTATAATTTTATTGAATATTGGCATTAACTCATTCAAAAACGAAGATTTGAATTCCGTAGCCTAGTTTTAAGAGAATAAACCAATAAAAACTATTATTAGCTATATTATTACTAGCATCACATGATGGTTTTAAATTAGCTTCTGCATTTCCACGGAAATATTGCATCAGATTATCAGAATCAGCTGTGTTGTCGTAGATTCCAGCAGTCAATGAACCTATGAATTGGGGGTGTGACCAACTACGTCATAGAATTTTACAACTCCTCTGGACCAATCACATGACTCTCCTACGCTGGCTGCTACACTCTTCCCGCTATTTTTAGTAGCACATGATTTCGCATTGGCCAGTCTTCCATTCATACGGAGACACCAGGCAATTTTTCTTGCTATAAATACGCCAAATTTCCGCACGTTCAGTAGTTTCTTTCTTCCAGTCTTCGCTAAAGTTAACCCTTGTCACTCGTGAATCTTTTCTTGCTTCTTCAAGTCAAAAGCGATCATCATGTATGCCCAAGTCTCCATTACACGACTCGCCCTAGTGGCACTGTCTCTGGTTTGTCTGGTCTGCGTTCCATCTTCAGGTGAGTTGATGCGCGGGTTTACTTAATCGCTCTACTTTATTCTTATAAATTACCTTCCTTCGAAATAATCTCAAGCTATGTTTATAAAAATAATAATTTTATCTTTCGCTTTTGACTTTTCAGGCCTTCCAAGCAGCACTCGCCAATACAACTTTCTCGACACCTTCAAGTCAAAATGCTCAGAGTCCGAACGTTCCTATGGTAAGAAAATTGTATATATTATTTATTTTTTTAGTATAGAATATCGGAATATTTAAAATATATCTTATCTATTAACGATTGTCAACTATTTAGTAGTACCTACTTTGCTGCTACATTTAAAGAGTTTTCATTATTGTTTAATCGGCGATTTGTTTAAATTTCAATATTTGAGCTACTAAAATACATAAACATTATCCTTAGAAGCACTTCTATATAAATACATTTTTTATGTTAAAAAGTTAATAATATTCTACTTTTCTTTATCTATACACCGCATTTATCGTATGCTTGGTTTTTTAATCATTTTTAAACAACAAACCAATTTAATAATAATCTTCTAAGCGTTATGTCTTATTTCTGCATAAATTAAATTCAATATATATTCAATTGTAGATACTTCCATAATTATCAATTCAACCATATTTTGACAAATTATAGTTACAAGTAAACTACAACTCTCTATGGTTACTCCACCTGCTTATAGCCCACTAATGTTCCATTTCACCGCCTTCTCCTCCCCTCCAGGAAATGGCTACTTCCCATGCTGGCCCTCAAGTCCCACCGAATGCGCCCAGATGTGTCTTGCGAATGGCTGCAACGAATGGAGCGTCATCAATGAATACTACGGCTGGTCTCAGGAGCTAGCACCGGACCACACTTGTCAATGCATCCCCCATCTCTACACCTGCTACCATCAGCCCAGGACAGCAGTCGTATAGTTATCTATCTTTCTCATATCCTGACCACCTTCCTCTTACATATAATACCATTTTTTCTTACTATCTTCCAAATGAGTCCGGGCATTCCATGTTATTTACTATCTTTGTGGTCACTGTTGTATACACGTTTCGTTTTCTGAGACCGAACCTATTTAGTACTCTGTTGCAACATCCTAACTTTAGTCTTCTTGTTTCCGTTCTTTTTTTGTAATCTCATGTACAGTTCATCCAATCATAATTATTTAATAGATTATTTCTTGTTATCCCCCGCGCACATGTCTAGTTATAAATGTACCAATTATTTATTATAAATGTAAAGTATATTCATTTGTATGTACTTATAGACCCAATTGTTCAGTTTTCTTTAGGTTTAATACTCCCCATGTCTGTAAATAGCCCCCCCCCCCTATTTTCTTGTTCTCATTATACTCATATCTCCAGCTGAGTTTTACCCGAACTGTGTTATTAGTTGTATTATTTTTTGAAAATAAGAGTACTTCAATACCATATCTTTATTTGAGCTATGTATATATGGCACGTATATGGTATTCGACATAATGTAGATAGTATTACTAGATTTTGAGCCCCTCTACTAAAGATTTAAAGAATTCTTTTTTGTACTATATCATGTCTGATTTATTGAATTGTCATCAGACAAGTAAATCTTACTTTTCACGCATCTTGTTTTCAATTTGTCATTGCTGAAGCGTGTGATAATTCCTGTTGAGAAATTCTGTGCTGCAATATTATTGAACACCTATACTTATATATAAATCTAACTTATATGTGTCCAGAAAGACCATTATAATAAAGTTTTGCATTTCTTTATAATACTTTGTTTTTAGCTCTAAAACCAAATACTGTGTTTGATATATATGGGGAGGTGGGATTACATGTAGGGAGGATCTTAAACAATAGTAATCTAAATCGATTCATGCATTTTAAAGATTAAAAAACTAAATTAGCGTTAAAATTTTAAATATTTTATGCGCAATTTAATGTTCTTCTGGCTTTTTAATCCACCAAAAAATATTGATATATGTAGGTGGTTGGTCTTAGTTAATCTTTCATAATATACTTTTTACGTTACACAATGATTTAATTAAGTATATATTTCTTCCAAAACGGCCCAGAATAAATCACATGCTACTGTACTTGTAAAATGCATTCATTATAATGGATAAAATGCAGCTGTCTAGAAATTGTGAGTTTTAAAAAACAATTCATATTTTTCTACAAATATACCTACTTTAATTTAAAATATTGATATACATTAATTTTCACCATCGAAGATATAATCTATGCTTAATATTTTCAATCTTAATACATACATAAATCATATTATAAATTTAACCATATAAAATTATTACAAATATGTATAATTACTGAAAATATAAATATGTCAGGATATCTATGCTTTTAAACACATCTAGGTACTTATTGGTTTATCACATTTATGTTTAATATGAAGGATAACCACCCAGGCTAAGTTAGGAAACTATTTATCTGGCCGAGCCGATAGGGGAGATAAAACATTTATATAACTGCATATTTAATGTAGTTATGTCAGATTTGATCTGTTGTTCGTTCAAATTTGGTCCAGAAAACTTATAACTATGTTTGGTTAAGGATAAAATTTAACAGTTTTGGTAACTATTTACATATCTTGATAAAATATTTAACTAAAAAATTAGACAATGAGGAGATAAGACCAACACCCAATAGGGGAAAACTAAAAAAGCAGAGAAAATATATTAAAATATATGGTGTAACAGAAGTAACCAGACACAATTCCGTAAATATATGCTTAAATGGCAACATAGCTTTTATTGATTTTTTGTTTAATTATTTCAAAAATGGTTATCATTTCGAACATTTGTATTGACAATAATGGTTATAATTTTGAACATTTGTCACATGCTTAGTAAATTACATGCTAATTCTGTAAAAGTAAATTTTTAAATAAAATTGTATTGATATATATAAGTGTCTGGTTACTTCTGTTACACCCTGTATTACATTTTTAGATTTATATATACAAGTGAGCTTCAATAGATTCTGGGGCCCAATAATATCAAGGCAGTATCCTGCACATTAATTCGTGTATTTTTAGAAACGATAGAAACATCAAGATATTGGTGAAAATGTACACGTCAATATCTCTTCCGAAAATCTGCATTATTCAAATGAGGAAAGTCTAAGCAAAATAGTGCTATAGAAACATGGGTGAAAGTGAAAATGTAAATTTAACCCCCGAATTAAAAAAAACTTGTAATTTTATCCAACAATTAGACTGCAGCTGATGAAAAATGCAGCACTATGTCAAGAACATTACGTTATGAATTTATAAAGTTCATATTGAAATTTTACTTTAAATAAATTATTCATTTTAGATTTAAAAAACTAGAAAAAACTTTGAAATTTGGGTAAAATTTAACTTTAATGCCATATTTCAGCACTATTTTGACTTAAATTTTCAAAATTTAGTTATGAAAGGTATCAGTGTAGATATCAACTTAAAATGATCCCCCAATATCTTGGATGCTTCCATTGTTCAGAACAATACATCGATTCTCTGTGTCGGGTATTGATTTGATTTATCACATCCAAGAACTGATTGAAGCCGTATTACAATATTTTTTATTATACATTATTTAATATTAACGAAGGATTTTATGAAAATGGTTACACTTTAGTTAAACTAGAGCAAATAAAATTAATATCCATGAAAGGGACACTAATAAATAAAGCATGTACTCTGCATTTACACTAAGCGAATTTGTAGAAACTAATTATTTTTATTTGGGCTCATAAATTTGTTGAAAAAATATGTAACAAAAAATAATTTTAAAAGTTTCCATATATTTTGTACTTATAGAACAATTGTCGTAATTTATATTTTGATAAAAAATAAAATAAAGAAATTGGAGAAATGGGAGAAAACTGGCGTATTGCATACACGCATTGTTAATAGTATAATTTATGTTTATCGTAATTGACTTGCTTATCACTTTTATTGAATTGCTGGAATCTGACTACAGACTATATTATCTGACTATATGCCGTGTCCCACTATCAAGTTGACATTTATTTATTGTACTGCCTATGTTATACATGTATAAAATAAATATCCTTTTATTTATTTTATTATTAATATGCATACATTTCGTATGTAGAATAACAATACAAATTAATTATCCTTTGATAATAAATCAAAAATGTTATAGAATTTTATGGCAATGTCCCACAGATTTCGATGCTTTTTATATTTAACTGCTTATACTTATTGAGTGTCGTAAGTGTGTTATAGTATATCACAATAAAATCTTTTGCGATTCATAGCAAAGATATATATTCACTAGGTGCATTCATGCAAAAATTTAGTGTCAATTACGATTTTTAAGCCACTAACATACGTTACGATGCCTAGCGGTGTAAAGAAAGTCATTCAAATGTTTTATTCATTTATGGTATACAGATTTACCGTGTCTAGTGTTCTTATCATGATGCACTAAAATTTAAAATATTACAAAACTTTTGATAGCCACAATATGTTTAATAAACAAACATACGTTACGCTACGCTACGTGTAAGAAGTGCGGACATATTTCAAAAATTGTTGTTGAGTATGGCCATGAGTTTTCTAACATTAAATATTATGCATTTAGGTCTTTCATAAAAACATAGTTGAAAATCAATCCTTAAAAGATAGGTTTGTGTATGTCATTTTCAAAGCCTAGAGTCATCAAATAACTGAAAATGACACAATTATGTACACAGTGCTTTTATGTTCTCTTTAATTAAGATATCATATACAAAATACAAAATATGCAAAGAAAACGATTAATATTATTACAATTATTAAACAGTACAATTATTTTTTATATTATAGATACATGTAAAATGTTCCTTTTCCATTTTTATAATACAAAATTTTAAATTATTTAAATTGGACAAACGTAAATTTTTGTCAAGCTTCGTTAAAATTGGATACTTTCTCAATATATTTTATATTTCTTACTCGTTGTTAATGATGATAAATAATACAATATTTTTATTAAACTTGTAATTCATTTTAACTATGTCAACACATTTTTCTATTTTGGGTGACACTAAAGTACAGCTCAAACCGATTTCGTTTTAACCTTGAGTTATAAGTGACCAATAAATCGTTGATCCTTTCAAACAAACATAAAGCGAGGTTATAAAGGAATTGTTCCTAAACGAGCATCTGATCCTGAAAGCATATTAGCGTATTTCTAAAACGTCACAATGTCTAAATGTTAAGCGTTGGACAGACGATATAGAAATTATCGTTAATAAAATCTATACTAATAAAATATAATTAAGTCATCGGAAAGAGTAGCTGATATTAAACATATATCGTTTTAATTTAATTTGATTCCATATAATTAGCATCATTGTAATGTTGTATGAATAGATACATTTTGAAGGTAATATCTTGTAATTTAATGTATTAGTATCGTTTACAACTACTATTTAATAGAACTTGACATATTATAGCAGGTGGAATTGATTCATATTTGTTAAAATATGGATTATGGTAGTAACTGTTGCATATTAATGAAATGCAACAAATTAATTAAGTGTATGTACTTAAAATTTAATAAGAGTATTACTAATTTAAGATCATGAAGTCCGAAAGGTCATAAACAATTTTGTTGTTTTTGTTTTTATTTATTGGATTAAATATATATAGAAAAAATATTTAAAAATTATGCAAACAAAAATTGAATTATATCAAAGCTAAAATTAAGATACGAAAACCACGAGTTTCGAAACACAATATATTATATATTATAATAATAATATCATCTTGCATTTTTAATCAAAAAAAATTTCTAACGAAAATGATTTTCATGTTTTTTTAAGCAACATGAAAATATTTATTATTATGCAGACATAAAACTATATATAAACTTTAAATTAATTGTGAGATACAAGCAAATTTAATTATTAAATTGATTTGATTTGATTCCATATCCACATTTAGTAAGTGTTAAATTTAAATTTTGCAACCTTTAAATTACTTTCAGTTTTGCTGCTTGTCATTTAGAAAATATTTTTCGAACTTTCAGATGCACTAAATAATTTTAATATTTGTATTCAATATTAGAAGATGCATATTTCGATTAATATCAGTTCCGAAAAATATCATCACAAGATAATTTTTTAAACAAACACCTAAATGAAATGTTATTTTTAGAAAAAAATGCTCCAAAATAAATTGATAAATATTGAGTTCCTGATAAGTTAATCAGATTACCTTCCATTTACTTTAATGAAGGGTTAATGACTAATATAACATCCGAATTCTGTTAATCTATAATGTCTACAAAACAACATTTCTATTTTTTCTTCTCTTCTCTTCTCTTCTCTTCTCTTCTCTTCTCTTCTCTTCTCTTCTCTTCTCTTCTCTTCTCTTCTCTT
>JAYRBW010009697.1:0-13383 GCA_036023295.1 Invenusta paracnida
AAAGATAAAGTTACATACAATGTTAAAATGCCATCACCAAATATATAAATAATGTAATAATTATATTAAACTTTAACCAATTAAAAATTGCTTTCATATGTATATCAATTTCTATATTTCTATAACAATAAACATATTAATGTTTTACTATTTAAGGAGATACAAAAAGAATTCTGTATGCTTTAATATCACGCCTTTTGCACAAGTAGTATAACTGGTGTACAACTATAAGTTACAATCCTATAACATATAATGATATCATATTATTAATATTGTTCTTGTCAAATAGACAAATAACGTTATTTCAAACATCTTACCTAGACAAATAGAACTGAAATAATTGTACTATTAAAACACAAACTAAAGGAATGGACATTTTAATGTTCTATTCAATGTCTATTTTTGGAATATTAAGATGTTTTAAATAAATAATGTTAAAGTCATAACAGCAAAATACACGAAGAATTTGTTATATTTTTGTAAATTATGTTAACAATTCATTTCAGTTCACCGTCATCAGATATCCCGAAATTCTTCGCCTAAGTGAAGAACTTTTCCAAACCGTGCGGTAGCTGCGATTGAGAAACTCTTCCAGCTTTCATCCCTTGTTCGGAGACCCAGGTGGCCGTTTCTGCCGGCATGCATGACCAGATGCTTTCCCCGTCATGTTCTCCGCCGCACCTAGACGCCCAAACGAGCTTCTCGTTCGCCTCTCACTCGGACCTCTCTTCCCCACCCTTCATATTTTATCCTACTTATTTTATCGTACAACCTTATTTTATACTACAATCCTATTATCCTACAACCTTGATAACACACCAATTGTTATATTATGTATTCATTTTTCGAATGATATAATGGAATTAATTACAATTACAATTTTGGTATATATGCCTTCGTTTTTTATGTAATTTATCATTACACATTGTTTATCTGTAAGGTGCGGTCTTTAACCGTGTTATTTTTCTATTGCAAAAAAACAAGTTAAAGGGGAAAAAACTTTTATAAAAAATATTGAAAGAATCTAAATCAATACGTTTAATAGGTTATCCGACACTTGTTAAATAACGTTTTATGGTCAAAGATCAAATTAATAACTATTTCTAAATATAAATATTTTTTCAATCAATTCATATTTCAATAACATATTATAGGTTATTGTTATGTGTTTTTGTTTGAAATTTGGTCTATTTTAAAATATTCAAAAGATATGTTTCAAAAGATATTATTCAAAAGATATTTTTCAAAAGATATTATTCAAAAGATATTATTCAAAAAGATATTATTCAAAAGATATTCAAAACAGTTTCCTAGATTTTACGCTGATTCTTCCAGTGTCAATGTTTTTTCTGTGTGATTTTTCCTTCATAAAAATTAAGTGTCGGATAGATTATCCGACACTTGTATAATAACGTTTTATGGTCAAAAATCAAATTAATAACTATTTCTAAATATAATTAATTTTTCAATCAATTCATATTTCAATAACCTATAATAGGTTATTGTTATGTGTGTTTGTTTAAAATTTGGTCTATTTTGATTAAGCGGAAGATTTGAAAAATTTCATCACTATACAACAAGTGTCGGATAAATTTATCCGACAGTTGTTTGTTTTTTTGATATTACAGGCTACCCTTAATAGATATTAGAAAGATATTCATGGGTATGTTATAAACATATTATTTAACTTTAATTCATTAAGGTAGCATATTAAGCAATTGAAAATTTCAATAATACAATAAACGATTCCTTATTACTAGAAAATATTATTTTCCAAATATATATATATGATTCTCATTAAATATATTGCTCTATTCCTTATAGAACCTCACGCTATTTTGTTATTATTCCTATAGATACATATTTACACAAAAATAAATAATGCTGTCACCATTCAGTATTGAATATACATTGAACAATATAAATATCAAGGTGTTTATATATAAAATTTTAATATAGAGATAGTTTAATTTCTAAAACATGTGTGTCATGATTACACACTTCTCAATTTTATTTCCAAAAGATTGATAGTGAACACTGTTTCTGCTGGATTGCTAAATTATAAATTTATATATGTATTTTTGAAAAAATATGTGCAACCAACCATTTGAAATGAAATATGTAAAAATTACAAATTTATATTCTGATAACAATTGTACCGACAGCTACTTTTTGATCTTCGGGTATATCTTCAGATATTGAATGCAATAACTTTTAACCAATAACAACATGTTTATAGAAACTTCGATAAAAGTTTTATTTAGTGGGAAATCGAAACCCATGAACATTACTCTATTTACAATGGGTGTAGCATAAAGACACCATAATTTATTTTATTTATTAGTATTACTATTAGTTATATATGACTTTAATAGTCACACATTAAAATATGTTGAATTAAATACCCTCTGTCCTTTAAGTCTGCATGCATTTAAAATTTGAAAAACATTGGTAGTTACAATAAATCTGCATTTAAGTAAGAGTTAAAGATTTTTTTCCGTCTAATCGCAATGCCATTTTTTACGGATTTTAGTTTGCTTGGCAACAAATTTATTCAATTAAAACCTATGCACGCATATTTCAGGACAGATGGTACTTACTTTATTTGACCCCTAAGACTTAAAAAAAATAGATTAAATGCTATATGTACTGTACATGTTTTTAAATACTTCTACTAGATTGTAAGTTGTATATTTTGCAAAAATTGTACAAACTCACAACAATGATCATTATACCTCTACGTTGATTTTCATCAATGAATGCCTAAATCTCCCCGTATTTTCTGATAACATGTAATTGAATAAAATAAAAGGTCTATAATATTTTTTATTAACAATTACTACTATATACATTTCCTTTTTAGTTATATAATCACTTATTAATCTATAAAATTACCTTTCGTTTTTACTATTTTGTTACGTTCTTCCATTTTTTTAGATCTATTCAGATACATGACGAAGGGCAAAAATGTCACAGGTGAGTGATACACGAATTTTATAGCTCGAAAATAAATATATCATTAAATATTGAATAAAGAGTGTAATTTTTAAAATGTTCATATTTTTTATAAATTTTGTTTTAAAAACATGATGCATTTTTTGTAGGTTTTTGAGGTTTATTTATTATTTTATATATTTAATTATGTTTTTTAATTATTTTATGACCATATAAGAAATTATTTTTACTGTTTTTAATAATTAAGTATATTTAAAACTAAACTGTGAAATTATAATAAAAATTTTTAATCATTTTATTTGTTGAGATTAGTTCTCTATGTATAGTAAAACTTTAATACATGTAATGATTGAAAAAATAATGATATATACGTCATTGCTATTAATCATTCGTAGTAATCATATTGTCATTGACATAAATATTTGTTACCCTTATTTCTAATATAAGCCACTAACATCGGAAGAAAGCATTGAAGAGGAAACCGAAGAGAGAGAGCGGAAAGTGATGAAGAAGACGAGAAAGAGGACGAAGAAGAGCAAGAGGAAGACACCGAGGGAGAGGAAGAGGAAGACGAGCTGGAGGACGCCCATGAGAAGGAGAGTCCAACCTGCTCAAAATATCGGGGAACTAGAAAAAGGCCAACGTTTGATATCTACCGAAAGTGCTGAATACTTGTACATATTTTTTATAATTTTTGTACATATTACATGACTTTTATTTTGTTTATTTAATTATTTTTACTTTTACTTTTATTAATTTATATTGCAATATTTTTATCAAAATATACAATAAAGGATTATACTTATTTGTTCTTAGTAAGTATTTACTTTTGGTTTCATAAAAATAAGTAAATAATTATTCGTAGAAGTACAGCTACTTTATACATTTTTATTATTAGGCTATTTGTTAAATTGGTTTGAACGAATAAGTATATGTATCTCAAATTTCAGTATTAGTTATTTACACAATAAGGGCAAAATACGCATTTAATTTATTGCATTTTACGAGATAAACATGTCTATGCAAAAGCCAGTAGGTCTAGCGCATAGAATGTTAGTTGAGTTGAATCAATAAAAATGCATATCTATGCATGAGTTATGTAGAGAATTTAATTTTTTAGCGATTATTCATAGATAATTCATTCCAATACTAATAGACTATTATTTGTTACTTAGTTAATTAATACATATTAAATACGTATAAAAATTAGTACAGTTAAAATTTCAAGCAGTGCACAAAATAAAAATATTGCACGCAGTGCGATACAGTAGATTGTCATAGAAATAAAGAATTCATAAACATCACATTATTGCACGGTAAAGCATTTTTTTTTGTATTATCCTAAGTACATTTAGTCCATATTTAAATAAGAAAATGCATACATATATAAGCTGTAATGTTAATATTCACGCACATATTTATACAGATTGATTCAGAGTTAATAGTAGATAACCTTTTGTTAAATATTACTTTACCAATCAGGCATTCTTTATCGTCGTGAAACGATAACATTATATCAAAAATAGTTATTCTATTTGAACTAAATTATATAGCATATGATTTACAATATAAATTCAAATTAAGATTAATAGCGGCCTGTATAACAGATTAATAGATAATAAATTTGTAGTAAAAAATATGGCATCTCGATAGAGTTTTGAACAAATTATATAAAAGATTATTGTTTATAATACATATATAAAATTAAGAATAACTGCAACACGTATAGTAAATTATAAAGATTTTAATTTCCATTTTACAAATAATCAAATTTGTATTTCATTATTTTTTTTACCTTATTAATTACTACAGTTTACAATAATTTAATATGCGTCTGTAGTATACTGATTATAACAAAATATCCACAACAGTAGATTGAATATTCTTGAACTTTAGTCATCATTCAACTTTTAAGTCTAAGTTGAACCATTTTCCTTTGAAAATGCAACCGTTTCTCATATGAATTGAGTATTTTATCTTAGTGGATTTTATAAAAAATAATGATAGAAATATTTTAAATAGAACTAGAAATTACGTAATTGGATTAAATTATAAGATACTACTATCAAAATGTCTGAGTAGTGTATGGACGTATTTCTTCATTTTTAAAATAAATATATCACTTTTCTGACCACATTAATTAATTTAACATTGCATGATTTATTCGTTTTTAGGCTTATTATTGAACTGATTTCAATATGCAAAAAACTGACATAATCAGAAGTGTACTTTGCATGATTCTGAGCTCGAATTATTTCTATATTTGTAAATAAAACATTTTATATTTAAGTATATGAGTATATTAAAGACAAACTGGAAGACATTGATTAAACTTTAAATAGCTACCACGGATTTATTTGTCTGCTGATTGAGCTGAAAATTTATATGAACACTATTACAGATATGGTCAACATGTATCCCTTAACAAAAATTAAAAATATCGATTTTTTTTACAAGGTCGAAATGACAAAAATGACATTACAAGCTGTACGATTGCTTAAAATTGAATTTTTTTTTCACAGAATACTAAAATTACATTATAAAACTAATACATTAAAAAAAAACACGAAAAAATATTTTTTTCTGCGATTTACAATGTTTTGAATTTTAGCGATATTTGGCAATTTTGAGTGAAATATCTAGAAATATGTCGATAGAGGCCGAAGCAAGTAATGTATAAAAAAAAGACTTCAGATTTGACTTTTTGACCCAAAATTGACTTTGAACAAAAAGGAGTAAAAAAATAGTTAAAAAATATTGATTGCTTAAATTTACATTGATTTATATCAAAGCATCTCGCAAAAATGAGTTTTTTGTTTCGGATGTACAGAATATCTGAAGTTTGGCATATTATACCTCATCTTCATTTTTTACTCTAAAAATAACGACATATTTATATTTTACAAATTCTAAACTATACTATTAAAAAAATCGATTAAATCACTAAATGCAGTATGTATAATTAATCAATCGGCCGGGAGATCAAAATATGCACAAATATTTAAGTTTTAGCTGTATGACATTATTACAAAAAATGCAACTGTGAATTTATTGTTTATTCTAAAGTAAAATAGTTACCACCATTGGAAAGGCCTTAAAATTCTTCACAAAATATATGTTTCAGATTTTTATTTAAAATTTTTTGAGTTTTGCAAGAGCGGTTTTAAAAGTTACACACTTAATTTAATATTCTTACTATTATAATTTAAAATCTATTTTATAAATTAATTTAGTCGAATCATTGTTTCATAGTCAAATTTGAAATAATGGTTTGAGTAAATTAATATATAAGACTAATCCACACGAATATTTTATCCATACCTATATCGACGATTATTGTTATGTATGTATAAGCTGGCATTTATAATGTATTATTTATTTATGTAAAAATAAGCCGGCATTTTACATATTACTTTTAAACAATGTAAGCTATTTTTACAATAAATTATTAATACGATTCTACAATGAAAACCAGATACTTATTTACTTTATTAAAAAAATTAGGGTAATCTTATATTTTAAAGAACCTAATTAAAATATAGATTACATTTGATCTTTTAACATAAAGGTTTATACTGCATCACTCTCGCAAGCATGATTTCACAAGGTAGGGGATTAAATTATATAATTACTATATAGAATAATTTAAATAAACTTACATTCTATTCTAAAACCAAAGAGTTATTGATAAGTATATAAATTCCGCCTCCGAAATTTTCAACTTAATTCAAATTCAATTTAACATAGATTGTAATCACAGAAGTATTATATAATATCATTTTCAATAGTAATCAATTGAGTGAAATAATATAGTACACATTTGATCGAAAGAATATAATCACATCTCTAGAAACAAGTAATTTATCATCACTACTCGTCTGATTATATATACCTTATATTTATAACAAAAAATCTATCGAATCAAAACAGTTTCGTTTCCAGAAATTTTAGTAATTTATTCACAAAATAATTTTTTGCAGATATTGAGGTGTAGGTATCTGATATCTGGGAGTTACAATTTCTATTACTTTTAATTTGCAAATATCTTTTTGGAAACACTGACCTAACTGATTATTTTATATTATAAAAATAACTAATTTTTTTAAATTTAAGTAATTTATTTATAAAATAATTTTTCCAAGATATTGGGCGTATCCCTATGCGATATCTGGGAATTTTTCCAGAAGCGAGGGTTAAACTATTACTATAATTTTAATCGATTTTGATGACATTTTCACCATATATTGGAAATGTCCCAGATAAGAAAAAAATAATATTTTTTACATACTAACCGTTGCTTGGGGCCTAGATTTTGCATAGTAACCACTGTTTCCCTATCTTACACGCTATTAAAATAGCTCACTTTAGCGTAAAATAGACAGTTACCTACTTGTTTGGTAAGAACGAAACTTATATTGTCAGAATCACCGTAAAAAACTAAATAAAAATCAGGGCTCTTTTAGAAACTTAAAACATAATGTTACACTAAGTGTTAACAAAATGATAAGATTTTATCCAAAATTACACCACAATTATTTTTAGTGATAAGTGTAACTAAATAAACTAAATCAATGAATATCTAAAAATAGCCTTCAGTGATTGACTGACAACTAACTTGTGAAATGAAAGAAATTATACAATACTAGAGCGTTACTGTAGTGCTAGTGCGCTGCACTAAGTAGCGCACTACTATTGTATAATTTTTTAATTTATATATAGCGGGCTGCACTAGCGAGGAACTAATTTGTTAATTTATGAATATCTTTATTTTCGCTTTAAAAAACACAACATAAAATAGCATATATAGTATCAAGATAAAATAGGTATACAATAAAAAACTATGATATTATTATTAGCCAAAAATGGCAAAAAGTGTGTTAGCTCATATTATAAAAAATTGAAATAAGCGTAAAATGTGTTAGCTCTTTATAAATATATTTGACTTCAGATTACTTTGTTTTTCTAATATTAAAATTAAATTAGTTTTACCATGACGATACCTATGTTATAAAAATCAAATGTTACATATAAGTAGGTAAATGGATAGGTATGCCTATAATAAACAACAGATTAAATTTTATATCACCTTCTGAGTATATAGGTATCTCTACGAGTTGTACCATAGTTTTTTTAAACAGCTCAAGACAGATATGTGTTAATTACTATAAGATACGTAAATTGCTACCTTTAATTTATTAGATAACACATTTAATTAAATACAGTTCTAAATTACCCTCTGAAAAGCTTGACAATATTAAAAAAACATAGTTAGCTCAAATCAAATATATTTTTAAAGAGCTATAACACATTTTAACCTTATAATTTCAATTCTTTTATGAAATGAGCTAACGACCCATACATACGATTCATATGATTCATACGACCCATGAGCTAATTTTCACACTTTTTGCCATGTTTGGCTAATAATAATTTTAATTTAGAATTGATCAAAACTTATTAATTATTTTTTATTTTAAAACGAAGGAAAACATTATAAAGCCTATGATGTAAAAATGTGATTAGTGGTAGATGACACATACAAGTAGTAATGTATATGGTTTATAATAATACAATACATTAAGAATTATCGTCCAACAAAGTTTAAGATCGTTTACCAATCATGTACGCAATTATTAAGAATGCGTATATATCTCTCAATAAGCATCTTATCGTAATTACAAGATACTTTTACCAGAAATGTAGGCAATCTTTTGGTATTCAGTGCTGAGAAATACTAAAAAGTATCCTTGTTTTTATCTCTACGGCAATTAATTATAAAAGCCGAGAAGGTTCATGCAAAAAAATGTAAGAAAACATAAAAATATTCATGTTTATGTTGGACATTTTTGTTAGCATGATTCTTTTCAGTTGGCATAGAATTCTAGAGTGAATGTACGAGTCTTTCACTTTTGGAAAACGCTATATGAACGATTATAAACGCTCATAAACGCTTTAAATGATGCTTGACCTTGAATGTAAATACCGGACAAATTAAATCGAGGAGAAATTAGCGACTTCATTCATGAAAACTATTATTATTTTGGACAGTGTCAAAATATCATAGTAATATTAATCAATATAATAATTCTAAATATTAATAATTTGATAATTTTATTACATTTTAATTAGCTGTTCTAAAACACATTTTTTTGGAAGATGTAATAACAAAAAGTGCCCTAAAAGTATTATGTATTGGGGTTTTATGTATTATATATTTTGCTCTTATATTTTTATTAATTTTTCACAAATTTAAACATTAAAGTTTACGTTTGTTTGTGCTAGCTTACTTAAATCGAATTATAAAACTTTACACCTTCGAAACGTCACATGCCAACACATAAGTGTGTATATTGTGAATTATAATGGACTAAATATATATATATTATATAAATGTATTACATTATTGACAGTATAATTATATAATATATTATTTTTGTTTCCAAAATAAATCTAAAATGAGAATATAACTTATCATTTTTAAATAATAAACTAAGCAGTTATATTCAATGTGTGAAAACTTATATTAAATTACACAATAGCAATTAAGTTATCCGGAGCTGGTACTTGTGCTTATATTTCTAGAATATTACATAATAAACTATTTCATATTTAGTCTAACATCATTAATTTTTTATATTTAAAATTTTTATAGCTTAACAATATTTCCACATATTTATATATATTATGTTTATTCCAAATATTTATATATTTTAAAACTTTAAATCTAGTTTTTGTTATATTCTGGTTTATATTATAATTAATATTAATTACTAATTAGACTATTTATTTATTATTAAATATAATTCCTTATATACTTTGGGTTGTACAAGTTATAGTTCATAACTTTAATTTCAAAGATAATATTAATATTTTTGGAGTAAATAATATATTAAAACAAATCTTAATTATCTTGTTATAATATAATAGTTTTCATATTAGAGATTATAGTTGATAAAACAACCTTTAAAACTAATTTAATCAACATTAATTTTTAAAAATATTAAATTTAACATAATATAACAATATTCATAGTATTATATAAAATATAGAACTGAAAAATAAATCTATTAATTTATTTCTATACATTTTTCCAATATTAAATTATTTATATTTAGCAAAACATTTAAATTAAATATTTTTAAAGTTCATATTTTTAAACAGTCACTCTATGACACATATATTTATAAATTATAAAATATAAAGCAATATATATATTATAAAGCTATACAAATATATTCAAATGATATGTTATAAATTTTTATTAATATTTATAGTTATGATTATGAATATAATTTTATTTATATAACTTTTTCATTTAATAATGTAATTTAAATATATATATATAAAATAAAAAACTTATAAACTAAGTTATTTATGAGATTAATGATTGCTTAACATTTTTTAACCTCTTCTTTATGGCTTGGTTCCAATGTGGACCCAAGATACAAGTCAATCCATCCAGTGGCTTGGGTCCAATATGAACCCAAGATGATAGGTAGATGCTTTATTATGCAACCAAATATGCTGATTTTTGCTATAGAGATAGAAAAAATATATAAGTAATAGCTGCTGGACTGATGTCACTTAATTTTACCATAGTAGCTGGTGAGAGGGGGAAAATATCATTGGAAAAACTCTTGAATAATATTAAAAATATAGAAATTATAGTGAGCTATTTTTAGAACATAACTATAACAGTATGGCATAGTATATTGTAAAGTTTATATAGCATCAATATTACAGAACTCCTATTTGTTTATAAGTTACTATTCATTTTTTATATACTTATATGGATAATGTACTTTGTTGTACATAGGTACCTAAATTCAGACAGAAATATAAATAGAAAATAAGTATTGATGTTATCAGTATTTGCTAGTTTTGCTTACAAATAATGCAATTTATTATAAGAATAATAAAATAAATAATATTAGTAATGATAATTACATATATACAATGTTTTGTATATGTATATATAAATTATTTTATATATTTGTAAGTAAATGATAATATAATTGCAGTTGTGAAATATATACTGATTTTGTTATCCTCTTCAAATAAACTTTATATCAATGGGCATACTTTTTATCAATTTATTTTGGTGTATATCTCATTTGTTTTATACATATTTCCAATAAATTTCAAAGATTTTGGATACTTTTTTGATTTATATAATTTGAATTAATTAGTGAAAAAATCACTAAATGTAGTATGATATGTCCTCAAACTGGTTATTATAAATTATTTGTAAAACTATTTTGAAAAAATGTATATTACATATGAATTGAAAATAATAACATTCATACTTCATATGACTGTGCAACATGTAGTATGTAAAATATTTGTGACTGTAATATACATTGGAAATACTAAATATGTCTAAAAATGTAATAATTTTGAAATATATATTTATGTAAAGTAATTTATATCTATGATATTTCTAGCAAGTTTACCAATTTGTATTGAAATGAGAGTAAGTAAAATAGTAATTATTTTTCAATAAATAATAAATATGAGCTTGACTATTATGGAATAATTGTACTATATATATCAATAGTATACTTAGATATACATTAATTTATTGAAAGATATATCAATATGTTTATATTTATTTTATGAAATCATTAGTTTAGGTTGTATCACTTATTTATACTTTCAGCTAAATCGGTAGTATTCACCTATAGCATTGTTTCTAATAACTTCTAAAATGTGAATGATTATGGGCATATTATTATGACTGCAATTAGATTCAACAAAATATTGTACTATTATTCATTATTCTATGCATTTATCATTCCATAATCAATAATTGCATTGAAATTTAGTCAATGGGCAAGGATGTTCCCCAGCTCAATTATATTACACTTACCTAAATTTCATTGACCAATCAAATGCAAGCAATATTTGAGTAAGCAGGGAAATAAAAAGAAATTTCAATAGTCACTGGAGAGAGAAATTTTGCTCCTGCTATAGCCACAAAGAATAGGTTAAACAAAAGATTTTATATATACACTATTACACTAATATACATATACCTTTTTCATATAATATATATATTTTATTATTATTATTATTTATTTGATTTAGGTTCCATTTTAGTTACCATTATTTAAGCAATTATTTATAATAAAGAATAGTATATATGTATATATATATATAAACATTCTTTATAAGCCAAAACTTTTTTTATAAATACAAATAAGTTGAACAGTGTAGTATTTATTTTATTTTTAATACATTTAATATATATATTAATTAAATATTATATAACTTGATTGTATCATTGTATTAATTAATATTTTTTATTAATTCAAATAATAAATTAAATAATTATAATATCAATTTAATTAATTATAATGAGCAATATTTTCTACTTTTAAATATTGAAAACATTGTTGATTCTATTATGTAACATTATTTTTTTATTTAATAAAAAAAAAATAAACAATTAATTTTGTTTGGACAAATTAAAAATTATTTTATTAT
The DNA here is from genome assembly GCA_036023295.1 of Invenusta paracnida. Lineage (NCBI taxonomy): Eukaryota > Metazoa > Platyhelminthes > Proseriata > Coelogynoporidae > Invenusta > Invenusta paracnida. The sequence goes on from JAYRBW010009697.1 coordinate 12,442, forward strand.
TATATATTGGTCAAATAGAAAATATATTAAATTAAAAATAGACAAAATTGATAATTTCTATCAATTTTTCAAATAATTTTTTTATATTGACTTGCTTAATGGAGAAATATGTCTAATTCTTTTTCATTTTTTATCTATACTTATAAAGTATATTTTTTTGTATTCTTAATTTATACCACTTCAACTTTAGGTTTATACAGACAACACATGCAATTTGTAACAAAAATCAAGTTGCCTATTTCTAGATAAAATAATTATTTGGTCTTACTAAAACAAATTTTGTTTTAAATTAAAATACAAATTAGGTTCTAATTGATAAAATTTTACTGAAATTCTTTTATTTCTAGATTAAATTAAGTCCAATCTTGTCTTATTAAAATATGATATAATTTCTATTTTGTCAACAAAAAAAATTGTATCATATGAAATATTATTTTATTTATACGTTATTTATTACATTATTATTTTATTTATTAAAATTTTTTTTGTATAGATGTATGTGTTTTATTTGTTCTTAACAAAAAATCTGTTTTGAACACATACAAATTATAGAAAATTCAATTAAATTTTTATCAATTTCACATTTTAATATAATTTCTTTACACTATTTTTGATTAAACATGTAAAAGATTTAATCAATGTTTAAAAATATATATTTACTTTTAGAGGAACTATTTAAAATAATTAATCAAATAACTATATTAATAACTAACTACTAAAGCTATAATAATTAATTTAAAAATTCTCTATAAATGTTAAGATTATCGAATCTACAAATACTATCATCTTGAAGTGTAATACACATTATAAAAAATCACATATAAATTTAGTGTAGAATACAAATGTTGCTTTATATATGCTTTATATATTGCTTTATATTTCATTAACAATTATTCATAGACTTTATTCAGTTATGGAAACAGTTTATTTCCCCCTAAACTT
>JAYRBW010009708.1:0-13382 GCA_036023295.1 Invenusta paracnida
GGATGGAAGCGTACCTCCGCAAGCTCAAGCTTGTGTGACGCGCCGCATCAACAACAACAACAACAACAACAACAACACACAGCGTATTACACATACACGGGTACTCAACAGACACCCATAATCACATGCTCGTTGGAATATTAACCGAGGTAATACATGTGAGGACATTTATTTTTTCAAACTAATTTTAATTAATAATTCATCAAATTTTGTATATTTTCTCTGTCAGTATGAATTTTTAAGAAAATTATTATCAATAATATATATATATGTATGTCTATTAAATGCAAGATATAATACATTTCATAAATAAATAAGTATCTTAAAATGTTAATGAAATGTACACATATTTAAATAAAAAGTATGACTTATTTTCTGTTATACTTGAGTAGTAATCATGAACGATTAAAGTGAACACTATTTTTAAACAAATATTTATGTTTCTACTTATACCATACAAAAACAGTGTAGTGTATTATGCAAAAAATCATGCTTCACAACCAACAAATATATTCAACTAAGAAATGAGAAAAACTCTTTGTGTTTTACATCTCCTTGATTTGTATTACTAAATATACACATATGTACATATTGATCAGAAACATCTATCGAAACAATGTATCTCCATATATAATAGATTTTAGATAATATGTACTGGAACAAAAAAATCAATGCAGATTGCTTTCAAAAATATTATAATAAATTCTCAACAAATCCTTGATGAGAAACCATTGATGTTGTACCATATATAACAGATGAATTTCTGTATAAAGATAAATGTATTATTGATGAATAATTGGCTTAATGCAAAATTATATTGTATTATATTATTGTGAGTGTGTTATATTTAATACTATGAAGCATGTACTTCTCATCAATTGTTATCAACTCCATTTTGCCAATAGCCAGTACCAGCATTCTTGTATAATTTATTTAATTCATAACATTACAATTGCAAAGAGAGTATAATATATTACAATAAGGATTTCCTTCATTACGTTATCCTGGTTTATTACCATTCAGGATCATTGTAACTTTTCCAATGTTCTGTTCAAAATCGTCATTATAATGAACATTGGTTTTCTCAGTTAATGATACATTTCCATTGAAAAATAAATTAAATTATCAAATATTTTAAAATATTACAAGAAATATAACATAATTATAACATACTTTTAATAATATGGGTATGTAATAGTTATTCCATATTTAAAATATTCATGTGTATAAATAATAATTAAAGCACTTATTTGCAATTAAACTAGATTTTTATTTTATTTTACTAAACAAATTTTGGTTTCAACTATTCAAAACATTTAATGGAGGTTATTAAATCTTGTGTTTGGTATATATAAAAAAACTACAAAAATTCATTCCAGAACATTATATAATTAAAATATCGTAAACTAACAAAAATATAAGAAATATTCGTAATTATTTAATTTTTTTTAATCATTCGTTGCAATTATTTTATTCAATTTTTTTTAATTTATTGACTATATTAACATATAAAATAAAAAGTATATAAGAATGAAAAAATATAGTTTTGAATAAATATTAATATAAATGAATTTTTAAGTTCAACATTTTTTCGGTTATTAAGTTTCAGAAATATATAATATGTTGATAAATTAAGTCAATATATGTGTGTGTTTGATACTTTCAACCTATAACTTTAAGGATAACTACACATTTTATAAACTTTTACGATTAAACTGTATAGTTTTTTATTTGAAATAATAAAAAAAGATAAATATCTCGTCCCTAAGTATATTTTTAATAAAAATAATTATAAAGTATTTGGTGAATTCATGCGACAACCATGCAAACTGAACACAATTAATAAAGGTTGATCGACCGTATTTGTACGTTTCATAGAGTTGCATTATGCAATCCAGTGAGAAAAACTTCAGCAATAAATTTAAATATACACAGATAAAATATAAGGTTTATCTATGCGCGTGGCATTGCGCGACGCGTAAAAAATGTCAACTAATATTAAATCTTATCCGTTTTCGTCGCCTGACGCCAAGTTGCTGGCGTTGAGTATAAATAAGCCTTAAGAAATACGCAAATATTAATTTGTATACACAATTACATACAATCCGCTATACGTATGTAATATACCTTTAATATTTACTTCATAGAATGACATATTAGGTATTTACTGACGGATTCATATGCCGATAATCTATTGACTATAGTACTATTATACACATTTGAGTAGCTACAACTCAAAAATGACTTCTGAAATTTCAACTTGTCTTATTGTTTCATAAAAATTATGTATATATTTAATATATAAATTGTAAAATAACTAATTTGTCGCTAACATATATTGTAATATTTTTGTATATTTCATTGATAATTATTCTTTATCCCATGGATACGGATATTCCCATGGATATTAAATGATGGACGAGTATTCAACCATATCTTCGATATAAAAATTAACAAACTTGACCACTGCCTTTTAATTATGTTTTCCTACGAATTTCTTAAATGATGATAGGCAGTCTATATATAAATATTACTATTGATTGTATAACAGGATTATAGCAAAACTTGTAAGAAATCAGTTAAACGGAGATTCCATTTCGCATATTAAAACAAAAAACGCCTAATTGTATATTCTATCATAAGAATTGTAGAACGATACTAAATTAAAAATATCGACCATACAGATTTTTCAAATCTTAATCAATTCATCTGAGTACATTTAGAAAATGAGGGGAAATTTTGATAAGAAATACTTTATCGTTATCTACGTATAATTGCAACTATAAAAATAGTAAATGTGTCAAATTAAAGGAAAGGTTTGACAAAAGCATGTTCAGTAAATGTATATATACTGACCTAATCGTAAACGTGTTTTAAATTATTTTATGTATTGTTCGCAGAAAAAGTGAAAATTCAATTTTCTTTTAAGAGTCTTCATGGATGTGCCCGCTAGGCTTCGAGTGGATTGACTTCATTCCTATTACGCCGTGAAATTAATAATCTAATGCTACATTATTTTAGGACATAGCATATAGCTTCTGGCTAATCCCTTTTAATGATGCTAAAATTAAGTACCTAGGTGAGTACATTATAAGAGCTAAAATGTATGCATTAATGTAGGAGGACAGAAATTAAGAATGAGAAATAATGTTTCCTTATTTCCATAAATTTAAATTTTTCTGAATCTTCAGATGATTTTTTATGATATTCAACAATATTTAGGCATGTACATGCTATTAATATAACATACGTATTAATAATAACATACGAATTAATTCAAATATATGTGTCATCAAGCAGCTTTCCGGGTATTTCTTCTAATCTTAAAATATATGGTTAATCAATTAAAGCAATTAAAAATTGGATAATATGAATAAAATATTATTTTAATTTTAAATTATGGGCATTCAAAGATAAAGCGAAATGTGCGCAATAGCACAAAGCTCATATAAGTTTTACTATATTTTGTTAGTGATCCAAACGTAGGTATCAAACTTCATATCAAACTTAAATTAATCTTATTAACATAATACTACATAATAATTAAGATTACATTGTACTGTTATAGATTCATGCCTATGTTTAGTATATCTATATTTAATGTACCTATGTATACCTTAATAATTTTGTTCAATCATCGATGAGGGGATTTAAATTTATTAAGAGTATAACAAATATATTGTTATTATAATCGTTATTAAAGATGTCATACCGACTGTGCCAAACAGATGAAATACATTTTAAGAAACACAACATTTAAAATATGTTTTTAATAAATTTTGAAAAATTAAATATTAAAATAATTTGTTATGTTATTTATATGCAAGCTTCCACAACAGTATTGTTAATTATATATACATATATATGTGGCTAATCACGCTATTAATAAATATATAGTGTAAATAGCCCTGTCGGGATGTATATAACTTAATCAATCAATAATTAGCTCCATGCGGCAGTGCAAATCAGTTTTTTTAAACGGGATGTAAGTATGTGCTGGTTTCGAACTTGCTACCTTGAGCTACGGGTTTAAAGGCAGGACTCCAACCCACTTGGCTACCAATCTCCTAGCAAGTTTGAACCCCTTATACATAGGTATTCCTGACTTTAACAAACTGATTTGCGTTGCGTGAGTTATGTCCCGATTGATTAGTTTAAGACTATGGCGACTAATTAATTAAGATTTATGTATATTTTGGTAAGGCAATATGCAACTTACCCTATATTATAAGATTCTACAAGATTAAATCGAATACAATTAAAAAAAAGTGATTTTAGTAACATTAAAAATATCTATAACTGCGAGTATATGTTTGTAATAATTATTTACATTTAGATATTTCTATACAGTTTTCTATACAATTATTTCTATTTTTGGAAGAAAAGTCAAACAATATCCTAAAGAATCAATTCTTATATTACAATACAAAATAGGACGTATTCTGCATATTTGTACAAGTAATGTAGACGCGATTGAAATTAATGTTTCCTTTTTAATTTTATGTCAAAGAAAATCAATTAAATTATGACATTTTTCATGACAACACACAGACACTAATTAACGTAAAATCAATGGCAACTCTAAATTGTCATTACAGTTGAAAACTAGCATATACAATGTACACAACATATTTATAATATATATAAACAATGAAAACATATTTTAGCTTCTCTTTGTATAGAATATTATTCGATACTCGTGATGACAGCACATAAGAAATTCGGGAAAATATGAAAACAATACAGAAGTAAAACTTGCAAAATTAAAATATATTTTGTATATTGTTTTATTTTATTTCCCTTATTTCTGCTTGTAGTCAACATGTTGAAAAGCTAAAATACCCTATTTTAATCACTAAGAATATTTATGTGAGGCTGGGTTACCTTCGCACCTTCATGGTTCTATGTTCCATCTAATAATATATACCTCATTATATGTTTTCTGAAATTATTGCGGAAGAAAATCAAAACATTATCCATAAAATGTAATACAGCGCTACAAACATATTTTTAAATAAATTTCAGATTCTATTCGTCATTATTATATAATACAAATTCTCTATTTTTTCAGTAAAAATAAGTCTAATACATAGATAACTATGCATATATTTTGAGATATTTCTGCTAACAAAAGAGTGTGATATTTGCATTAATCACTGTTGCACATGGATGGATATATGATATATATATATATATGTATATATAGTCCATATTCTTCATATTTGACATTAAATCTATTATAATGCACCTATAACTGTTAAAAAATGATATTGCATTGTATATATATTCGTGACTGCGTATAAAACGAATAAAAAAGTCATTAAAAACAATAACTACCTATATTTACAGCATACGACAAGATTTTAATATTACTGTGTGAGATGCCTTATGATTTGTTGATATGCATAATATATAGGTAGTAGATTAAGTAGGTAGATTATACAGTTTGAAAACTGAAACTGAAACAGATATCGAATTGTATTTTAATAGTATTAATAGTAGAAATATATAGAAAGAAAGATATATTGACAAATACGAAATAAATTGCAGCCCACGTTAAATTAATAACAAATAAAGTAAATTGAGACAACTTTGTCCTTATACATAGAAACTGAATCCACAGTTGAATATATTATGTGGGCATTTATAACCAGACATCATTTAGAAATCATCAGGCACGAATATACATGCAGGCTACAGACTGCCTATATAGCATATATATAATAATATATATATATGTATTTTAATAATATATTTATTTTTATATGTATGCTAGTGCAATAAGCTTTTGAACACTCTATAGAGTAGAATATATTCTACTTCAAAACTAATGAAGACTAATATCTACTTTTGAGTGTGAAAATCATCCATTTTCAGGCAAAATAGTAGCGCTCGGTCAAATAATATTGTAATAAATTATTCAATGTAGCAATGAAAGAACAACGATTTTCTGATCGATTAGATGCTCCACAAAAAGCAATCTGAACAAACTTCTCCCGATCCTATTTATCGAGCAAAATTATAATGATTCTCAGTCGACTGCGTTGCATGCTTTCACGATATTCGGGTTATAAATATTACTGTGAAGGTCGAGCAACAACTAAGTATAGCTAACTAGCTTAATATCGCATCATATAGAGTACATCAATGGACCCATGGAGAAATATAGTGAGCTGAAATAAATATATTATTGTTGCTTAACTTGCAGAAGTTAATGTGTGAACCCAATGTACAGTGTAATTCGCTTCTAGATTATAAGTTATAACTCTAGAGTCTTCCTGATCGCTGAACAAATATATCTATATACCTACATATATAATGTGTATATATACTAAGTTTAAGTACGATAAATGTATATAAAATGGTTATTTACCTAGCTGCCGAAAGTTTTGTACGTACTTCATACGTGCTTAAACACATACGTGATTAAATAATTGCTTGTAACTTTGATAAGTTTAAGGAATCTAACTTAAGCTGTAAAACCAACCCTAATCTATCTTATGAGACATTTATATATTTACCTCAAAAGGTTATTTCTTAAGTTGTATTAATTTGAAGGAAATAAATTGTGTTGAACAAAATTTTATAAAAATTTCATTTTACTAGTAATTTACTCAGTTATGCACACATATCTATCTGTAAAGCATAAATTTAACAAATAAATTAGCCAACTAAATTTAGTTTAATTTGAATTTTAGTTTCCGAAATGCAACTATTTTGCATTAATTAACATGTAAGATTGTTATCAAAATACAATTTCTCGGCGTGTTAAAAAGTCAAATATAAATCTTTCTAGGCGAATCACATCAAAGGTGGCGAGTATGATGTCATGGGCCAAAACTGAAGTTAAAAAATGCTCAACTTTACTCTATATAGATGACAATTGATATTATCCAATTTACACTGTCTGGATCAAACAAAGTAAAAGACGTACAAATAATATTGTAATTTCAAACCTTTATGTTTGTCAGTTTTATAGATCAAAAAGGCCCAAACATCTACTCGAATACAATTTTCCTTTCTTGTACATTTATATTTGTTCTTATGAGTAAAACACTATATAGGATAATATTAAAATAGTATTAAGTAGACACAAGTCGCCTGATAATTGAAAATTACTTTAATTACTAAAATCTAATACTTTAAAGTGAGCAATCTGCTCAGCTACATTACGCATTTCGTATGTAATATTAAAAATTACACTCTGCTGATGTACAAATTTTCAATTTTTTTAATTCAGAGTATAAATGATGAAGTACATGCCATTCTACAATATATGTTACACGACATAAATAATATTCACTATTGATTTGGATTATTCAATGGCATATACACATAAACGCATATATACGTATATATAGATATATTATCTTTGGAATTTTATAGTAGAATACGTGTATGGGACTCTTAGTATATAAACACGTTCTTTGGAAAATATCATTCGAAATCCTTCCTACATTCTTGTCCTCCAATTCCACTTTCCTTCTCTCCCCACATATTTAATTGAAACACATTCTTGGTACCCCCCCTGTTTATACTTAAATCAACTCATATTTTCAACTGATAAAAAATCATATCATTTTAGCCATTGCAAAAAATAGTGACAGATGAAGAAAACTTGTTGACATATTGGAACAGATTGCTTTAAGAAACATATTTTGTTTTCATAAAATATTTCATTGTACATACTTAAACAAACACATTTGCAATTATGACTTAACTATAACTGATATGACACAAAAACGAGATTTGATTTCTTGAAGTATATTTTATCTTGAAGAATTTTATGTAAGTCATTTTTATTTATTTATCAGCGTATGAAATACCTAAAATAATAATTAAACTTTTAGATTACCATCATAGTGTCAATGAATAGATACCAGCTATCTTAGTTAAATGCTTCGTGTTTAAATAAAAGTTTCTTAACATCACTTGCAAATTGTTTTTCCTCCTCAAAGTATAGTTGGGAATTTAGATTACATACAATAAATTAATCGGGTTCTGTTAACGGGCTATCATAATAACTTATAAGAACTCAAGTAGCCAATGTCATTTCGTTAACATATACAATATTCCCCGATATTAACGTTTACGTAAGTTTACTATTTTCCAAAAAATCTCTTCAGCAGCTCGAGTAATTGGAATCAAAATATACGCTGCAACTCGATTAGCTGTAAACAGTGCAACCGGAGCTATGGAAACAGGCTGTATCAAGTTGGTCCAAACTATCACTACACAAGAATTGATTTACACGTTTGCGTTGTCCCAATATGTGGTGAGTGTTTGGGTCTATAACTGCTGATATATCTATTCATCTAGGTTATGACCAGATGGATATATCTATAACAAAATAGAAAGAAACACTGTTAGAAGTAATGTTGGTTTTATACTGGTCATGTTTATATATATATATATACTGATTAATATATATATACTGTATATATCCTGCTTATATGAAGATAATAATCAGGCTATTGGTAATTTTATGTATGCATGTTTATGGCTGTCCTTCTTGGATTGTCTAATATTTTTTAATTACTTTTGTCACAACAATCGCCGAATGGATAAAATTCAAGTTAACATTGCAAGTATAGAAAACATTTAGATAATAATTTTCCACGGAATAGTCTGATTGAGTAATATTAAATTATACAGGAGGGTAACGGGATTCGTAAGAAGCTTATTAATACTTCAATAGGACTGTCGACTTCAAATCTGCGATAAATAAATTTCAGAACTTATTCAAATATTCAACTTTATACTTGATATATTTTGTAGGCTAACTTCTGGGTTATATTTCTTCACGTATTATTATTACACTCAGAGTTATCCATAGAATGAATACAGATGGTGATTAATATATGTTATTATGTCTTCCTTGATTTTTTCTTGATAAAATAGGCAACTATGCAATACTTGGGACTTTGGAAGATGAACTTTAAACATACCAACTTAATGACGCTTGTTCGTCAACGTGAAATATCGGCTCTATATATAAGGGAGGTAGGTATTGGCAGTTTTATACGGTTTTGCTGAAAACTGTATTTCAGAAACGATGTGCAATATTATAATTAACTTTTTCTCACATTTAGAAATGAAATACATAGTAATTGTAAAATGACTTCCAAATTTTGAACGATTTTCTAACTGTAGTTTAGAAATTCAGGTTTTATCTTTGTAACGTTCTCCCTTCTGGATTTCTTTGATCAGCTTTGTTAATTATTGTATCGCCGTTTCATTTGGGCAACGGCGATGAAGAGCTTACTTTATTCTGATTGGATGATGGTTGTATCTTGAATATATCACAGTTAACTCCATGGTTTCTGATGCTTCTAATGAATTTGTATTCATCGTCTAGAAACATGTGATTCACACGGAAACATAAAAATAATGACAATAATTCACTGTTGCGAAGCAGCTCTTTAATGTCAAATTGAGTACGCTGCCGTAACACTGAAAATAAACTTAGAAATGTGTATAAAAAGCAGAATACAAAAGGAGGCTCGAAGACAAGTTTCAATTCTTAAGGGGAATGCGTATCTTGTAGAAATCCTTTAGTAATCTTCATTTTTAAACACCGAAGCGGGTATTTCATTTTACAATATATAATAACATCATTGAAAGTTATAATAATACTAATCATGAACATACGCATTGAATACAGCTCTTCATTAATTTGCAATATTTTCAGATCGCTGACAGGATAATCTTTCACAAATACTCAACAACAAAACCAATAAACCTCTGTGAGTTTGAAGTTTGGGGAGAACCGTTAATTGGGAGTCGAAGCGTCGATCAGTCTCGCCGATTTAGTAAGTTCAAAAATTAGATCACATTTTGGATATTTTTACTCGTTTATTATCACACAAAGTCAGGGCATCTCGCTGACGGAAAAGTCTCGAGTAGAACGTGTATCTTCAAATAAAATTCTGCTTTATTTCTGCTGCATACGGTTGGCTGCAGAGACGTTAATATTTGAAACATAGAACGTAGTTATTATGTCAATAAGTATGTTGTTCATCTATGATTGTGGTCAACTTTAAGTATTCAAACCGTTTAAATATATATTCTAACACATATTTTACAATAATATACTTTAAAGTAATGTTTTCAGACTACACTTCAGAAAATTGTTTTACTCAAGAAAAATAGTATTGCACTAAAATAACAAAGTTGTGATACTTCTGAGAATCTATAAAAAGATTTAATTACGTTATTAATGCAAGAGACTACTATTACCATTGTAAGTAGTACATTAATTATGTAAAGTGATAACATAATTTACAATAAAACTCAACACATATTTAGACTTCAGTATATTGATACACTTTCTTAAGCTAGCTTTCATGGTATCTTGTCAGAAGAAATTTGCAGATTAACTTTGTAATTATTAAAATACGTTTGCACTAAAATAAAAATAAAAACAAATGCAATTTTGAATTATTCAATATATAGAAAACAATTCAGCGTGAATATTAGTTATGTATTGTATAGAGAGCTCTGAAGTTTGCTTGTGTGGATATGTATGTATGTATGAATGTATCGAACGGAGTTGTTGATGTATGCGAGATGCATTTTACATAAGATTGGCTGACATGAATCTTAAGTTAGCAGTCGTCAGCAGTTCTATCCGGTTTCCTGGAGCGTTCCCGTATATGCATTTATGCATTTAGTTCAGTTGCGTTTTTGGGGTCAAGCGAGTTTTGATCACATCAAGATGGGACACTGAGGAATTTGTACCCGCATTTTAAATTCCCGAGTGTTTAAAATGTCTGGAATTATAAGCCAATTATAAGTTCATTTCTAAAGATATTGTTTTGTTAGCCTATTATACCGCAATTTTGTACTCATCCACTAAAAGAAGTGTTTAAGCTTTAAACTTCAAAAAAAGGAGAGTTTTAAAACTTCTAATAAAATAAGTATATTGTTTTATATTTTTTGCAAGAAAATTAATTTCTATTTAACTTTGAGAACCTTTCTATGAAATTAATCAGTACCGATTTAGTATTTCGTCAATTTTGATAAATATGGTAATTTTTATATAAAATGTATTTTTTCTAATAATTTTACAAAAGCGTGCATTTTACGGTGTTTACTTATTTTTAAACTAAACTCATCTGAAGTAACACCTATGGATTCTTATCTGCAATGCATACTACACAAATTGAATGAGTCGATAACATTTACAGACATTATTCACTCCACCATATTAAGCATTAGCTTAGATTATAATCTTGTTGACAAAAGCTTAATAACTAATTTCTACTACATAATTTTTTTCAATTATTTTATCAACAACAATATATCTTCAATACATGTTTTATATTTTATCAATTTTATCCTTTCTTACTTTCATTTCAGAGAAAATTGAAATCAGTTGCTACTCAAACACAACCAGCCCCTCCACCACGAACCCAGTTTTGAGTCAAATCAACTGCGCTTTGAATTGTCTCCGCAATCAATCTTGTTACTCATTCTCTTATTCCGACAACTCTAAAATGTGCACAATATTTGAGGGTTTTGCTGGCGTCTTTGTTATTAACAATGACCTCTCCAACTACCTAGTTACTTGAACTAATAAATGGATAGCTGAGCCGATACATCCACGATGATTTCTGCACATTGAAAGGAAATGTTACAAACTGGTTTTAATCCATATATTTTCACTGCATTCATTATTGCTACTTGTCTTTTTCCTCAATATATGGAACCTGCTATTTTGACAGCTATTATTCTTATAGCTCAAAAGAGAAGGCCCATTCTCCTTGAACTTTCAAGCGACTGTGTAACAAAACTTTATCAATTATTTTCCCTACCCTTCGCTATTTCCGTTTACTTGTTTACACAAAAACCAAAAGTATCTTCTTTCTATTTGTTAAATTCACCCTATTTTTATGTATAATTTATATGCACAAACCTTAGAGGCTTTGTCTTTTGAAATGTGTCGTTTTATGGTTTGAGGGAATGTATAAAAGATATAACGACCACTATCAATTAGATACTGTATACTGATATAGAACAAAAATAATGTTAAAGATGTAACATTTGCAGACATCGGAACAGATAAGGGAGACGTAGATAACGTTTAAACAAGGTTATATTGAATTATTTAAATTACAAACATACATTTATTTCTGACCTATTAATTCCATTATTTATTTATTTGTCAATTTATATGTGCAAATTAAATATATGAAAACTTTTGAATTTAATATCAGTGCAAATAAATAACTCTTTACTTGTATTGTTCAATAAGCGCCTATATTACGCCCACAAATTGCATTAATTGCAAGAAAACAGACATAAAGCACAATGGCAATGTCCCTTAAATCCACCTTATTCCAATTTGGACAATAGATGTATTAATGGAGTATAAAAACGTTAGACTATTTAATAAGTATATAATGTAACTTCAGACAAGCATTGCGTACAGCTTCAGCACAGCTCCAGATACTTCAATGGGGTTGTTGATTAAATGCCGTCGGTTAATAGTCCTACCCATCTTTCAAGTATAAATGGGTATTGTTTGTAAAACAATGAAACTGTAAAGAATTCATAGTTTTATTATTTTATGCGCTGAAATCTAACGCTACACCAAGTTAATAGAATCGGTTACAAAGCTGAAACCTCCCTATTGGACGGCTCGATTATATGAACCCATTTCTCAGAGACAATATTATATCCTGTCATTGTCAACGTTGGCGCCGCTACACTGGTTTAAAAAGAGTTTTTTCTCCGGCTGAAAATATGGTTTTGTGTTTTGAAACAGTCTGTGGATATGAATCCAGTTACCTTCAAGTTGGTAAAATGGAGACTCTGTTGAAATCTTATTTTACTTTTAGTTCCAATCTAAATTAGCAATCTAAAAAACCAATAACAACTGCGTTTATGTAACTCATGTTGTATAAGTATTGATAATTATCACTATTATTTAATACTAACTTTTTTACCATATTTTATTTCTGTTATTATACATACATACATAGCGAATTTTTTATGCTATTAATACAATAAAATCAATAAATATCACCACACGAAGTTGATATCAGAGCCACATATTTAAAAAATTATACTAATTTTTATAAAATAACAAAAATGATTCCAACACTCGACTAAATTGTATTATAATATACTGTACGCATTAATTTGCCAAAATCACAATGAAGCAAGATCCTATCCCATGTTTGAATTGCGCAATCGTTATTGTGAAATAATTTACACTTAATAATAAACCCATAACACGTATAACCTTCCTCTGGAGATTATAAAGGGTCACCAGAGTGATTTGGTGGGCATGTCTGGTGTGAGTTAGGTGTGCAGCCTTCAGATATGAGTCAGCTGTGCCAGTGGATGCTACCTCTGCTTCTGTGAGGGCAGTTGTC
>JAYRBW010009719.1:0-13382 GCA_036023295.1 Invenusta paracnida
GATAAAGAGTCACACAAAATGTTGAAAATGATTTTGGCAGTGAATTTCACATTCATAATCACCTATTTGCCATTTGCAGTATTAATGATGTACATTCAAGTAAGCAATAACATAGACTTTGCTCGTACCATTCTTTACGTTTTCCTATATGAAATTACTATGGCTTTAGCATACGTGGCGTATGCGGTAAACTTTTATCTCTATTTAGCATTTGGAGAAAAGTTTCGAAATGTATTTCGTAATATGATTGTTTCGTTACTAACAAGAACGCAAAATTCTACACTTTCTATGGCTCGAAATGTCGAAGTTGAGAGAAATATGAATGGCTAACGTTATAACAATGTATAATAACGTTCCGATTTGGAGGAGTGGCTTAACAAAAACACGACACCAATCGGAACACACTTTTCCACTAAAATCAAAGACACAAATACTATATCTAATGGATCAAACATTTTAATCGCATTGTTTTGATCTTAATTGTGTCAATATACTAATATATATATATATATTATAATGTAATTCCACAAGACAATTTGAATAGCCACAATTGTATCAATATACTGATCTATTATTAATTGTATTTCACAATTTTATTAAATGGTTTACAACTTGTAAATCTATAAATGTGTCATTATACTAATAATATATGCTATTCAATATATATATATATTTTATTTTATTTTTCATCATTTATAATGTATTAAAATGGAACCAGGCAATACATATAGAAATACATACATTTTGTTAATTATGCAAAATGTCCGTAGTAACCAAATCCTGAACAATCGTTCCTAATGCCACAAGAATTACGTTAAAAGTGAATGTGACGTACATTTTTAACGATATTTTTTACAGGAATCTTACAAGGATTCTTTAAATTGCCATTAATGACGTTCATATCGAATTATATATCATGTGTACCTACCAACTATGCTTTAGCTTACGAATTTTACTAGGATAGTATAATTTTGAAAGATATTGAATGATTTTGCATTGCTTGGAATATTTTAATATAAATTTTGTATTCTTTTTTGATGACATAATTTATCATTATAATCTCACCTCGTAAATGAGGCGAGTTCTAACACTTGTCCAAACTATCTTAGCGATTAATATAGTCTTGTTATTATTCAAACAAAACTATTTAATGTCATTTTTATGTAAAACATTACAAAGATTACATCAAATTTTCAAATTTTCAACGTTTTTCCATTAATATTGAAATATAACATTTCCTCTAAAAATTGTTAGAACTAGCCCTGGCCATTCGGTGGTTTTCTAATATTGTTAGAACTAGCCCTGGCCATTCGGTGGTTTTCTAATATTGTTATTTACTAACTATAATAAAGCTTTCTATAGCAAATGACGTAACTATTTAAAGAATAAATTATTGTGTGGTCATAAATATAGAATTTTATATATTTTTAATTAACACGATAAGAAAACTGGTAAATATTCTGAATTTTTTTTTTTCCATAGTAATATGTTAAGGAGTTAATATGAACTACTTTTTTTCTTTACGCAAATCGCAAAATGTTTAATATTTGTAATAAAAATATTATAGACTGTCATTCTATGTATATATGGCGGAATTTTCTTTGGTACTGTTTGAATAGATAGTAATCGTATATGTTTGCAAGAGAAATAAAATTATTAACTTCCTTGTGGAGTATTATTTTGAAACTTGGCATATAGGTAAAAGAGGATGTTTGTAACATATTCAAATGAAAATAGTAAAAAACGTTTATTTTAAGAAGAAAAAAAATTAAATTAAAAAAAAAACGGAAATATATTTAATGTTTTATTTTCAGAGCAAAATTTTTTTGTTCAAAAATTAGCAATACCTATTTCAAAAATATTATCGGATATGGTCCAAACAATAATTTATTTTTATTAAGTACCAAAAAAATGAAATAATTTTATTGATTTTTAAAATTTGAAGAATTTTCTATTTGTTTTACATAAACGGTATTGATTTACAAGATCACGTGACCATCCCACAGCGTGTACAGTAGTGAATATGGCGGTAAAGGTTATAAAACTATATTTTATGAAAAGTCACATAAGCTTATATTGTTCAATTTGTTCGTTGAAAATTCACAGCAAAATTGTCGGAGGGGGTACCATCCCAGTAAACACAGTGATGTCGGACAGGCATCCGAATTATGCCCGTAAGTGGTTGACAATGCCGGCGGCATCATACAGGTATGATTTCGGCAGAGCATCCATCAGGTGCCGGTTGGAAGCCTATAAATCATTTCGATGTTTATCCCAATTTTACCAAAATTGATATGAGAAAACAGTATATATGTACGTATTAAACAACACAATGGAAAATGTAAATGATTGGATAGAATTTATAAATAATTTGAGATATTCATATAAAGTTATATTATTATGCCGTTATCGTACAGGCGTTATTCCGGCAGAGTATCCATTGGGTGCCGTCTGGATGACGGGATGTTTTTAACTAATCAAGGTTAGCAATTGCTACATATTTATTAGTCTGTTGGGAAATTTAAAAATGACATACTTTCCATGATGTATACTACTTTACAATTGTTCAATACTTCACAAATTTTATGCAAAAGAGTTATGTTCAGTCTAGTATATTAACATAATTTCGTTATTTTCTTTATAATAAATATATACTAAATCCGTGATATCATCGTAATATTTCGTGGTCTTTTGAAAATACCGGTTAATAAATATGGTTCAAGTATATTTCATTTTAAAATTGCAAACTATTGGTAATTACTTAAGTTACAAAACAAATTATTTAGATAATATAAAATCCATTCCTTTTAGTATATTTTAGATTGGCGTAATAAGGATAACATAACTTATATAACATAAACATGTAATGGTGCTGTTTACAAAATAGACAAATACTGCAAAGTAAGTATTTGTAATTGTATAAAAAAAGGACTGTAATAGTATAAGTATTGTAATATATAAAATAACTCATTAAAAAAATTAAAAATATAGCGGTTTCGGTTTCACTGATTGTGATTGTGATCTCATGAATTATGTCACTATTTTTCTACTAAGCTAAAAAAAGCGAATCTATGTATAGTCTTTTGATTGTATAGTCAAAAGTTGCAAGGCAGTTGATGATTTGACATCAGAAACGGCATCTGTTGAGAAAGGTAGGTATGTATTCAAACGTATTTTTAGATGTACTTATTTAGCAAATAAAATTGTTTCTAATCGTTCAGTTTAAGTTAATTAAATATAAGTTTAATTACAAAGTATATATACACATTTTAATGGTTGTCACTTAGTTTGAGAATTATTTTGGGTGAATCATTTTGATTAAGTAGAATTCTCAACTCAAAATTAATACTATTTCTTCTGGAGTGACCCATGACAGATTGAATTACAATGGGTAAAAAAAGAGTATACATTTAAATTTAGACTCAGAACTAACCATTTCTAGTACATTGATATTTAAAACGAGTAAAAGGCAATAATTAAAAAATTATATTTGAAATAACATTAAATTATTAGTTTTAAATGTTTCTCCATAAAAAAGTTGATACCAACTATTACTTCTGTTTTAAACATTTTTGATAAAAAAAATGTTTTATTTTAGGAGTAACAATATATACATTTATAAAATGATATATTATTTTATATTTCTGTACTATTTCTGAGCCTGTTTTAATCAGTTTGCGTATGTATCAAATGTATGTATGAAATTTACAAAAAAAATGTAATTTTTATTTTTTTATTGATCAATTTTTAAAACAAAAACAGATTTAAAATGGGAAATCCTGCAATGTCAAAAATTCGTTTCGTGATAATTTGGACCCCATTAAGGGCTCTAATTTGATTTCGGGCTCTTGTCGGACCAAATAATATAATTCGGGATCATTTAGGGCTTTCCCGATTCTAGCTTGGCCTAAATTTAACCAAAATTTGTTTAAAAATTAATAACATATGCTTTTTTTGAATATTTGAAACACTGAATCTGGCTATAATGTATATATTTTTGCAATATTATATTATAATTATTTAATTTACAATTTGAATAAATCTGTAGGTCGGACGAATAAAAATTATAGAGACCAAATTTTCTCTACTAAAAGCTAGTTGTTTAACAATTGAAACACTAAATTTATACATAATGTATATAATTTGTTTTAATTATTATAATAATTTAATAAATTTATATCTTTTAAAAATTAAAAGATTTTTCAAGGAAGACAAGATTTTTATATTTCTTACGTAACTTTTTACGTACATAAGTAGAAGCTAAATATAATATTTATTCATACCATCTATAGATATTTATTTTCACTTTTCATATGCATTGAAAATATAACCCATAAATAAATAATTTGCAGAATATTTCACGTAAACAGTATTAATTGTATTTATTTAAAGTATGGTTTTGTCAGGAAATCCATTAGACTATTAAAAACGTTATTAAAGGTTTTGTTTTAATTTGTACCTACATGTCAAATGTTATGACAGTATGCCTGTTTTTTTACATTCCCTCTCCACTTCCTCCCATTATATCTAGTTTGCCGTCCTAAAGCATTATCTATAATATATTATTTCGTTTCATATCGTATTTATTAGCGCATTAAAAACACCAAAATTACCATATTATTATTATGAACATTGCACAAAGTTTACCGGAATACAATGTCGGAGTAAAGAAAATTGGTAAGTGCTACATTTAATAAAAATATAATACAATATGAATTTTATTTAGATTTTTTCGTTATTCATATCTTTATAATATTTATTGTCTTGTGATTTTTATTTACTAATTATGTCACTACAATACTGTGTTATTAATATTAATATTAAATTTGAATTTCCATCGAATTAAATAAAGTGATATATTTATTATTTAGAATTAAACTATTACCCTATTGCAGAAATAACAGCTAAGCAAACTCCCAGTTAAATGTATCTGCTAGTTATAGAGTGAATCCTGATGTGGGTGCATAACTAACAGTTCTATAATTTACTATTACATCAATTATATCGATCACTCACATCCATATCTCAATTTAGTAAACATCAAACATCAAACTGATAAATTATAATAAATAATGTAGTAAACAGCATAATATTGGAATGCTAATTCATTGGAATATACCTAATTGAACCCCGCAGTGTTGGTATCAGGTAAATAAATTATGCAATATGCATTATAAAATTTAAATGGCAGTAAAATTAATTATTAGACTTAGTTCTGCACACCAAAGTTGGTAGCTAACTTCAAACTTTCCTGTTTTGCAATACTGCAAACCTTTAATTTTATAACATGATATTTTGCTGTTACATTCAATTTAATTTTATGATTTTAAAACTGTGAAATAGATGAATTTTTATAGATTATTTAAAACTTATTTTAATTAATTTAAAAAATATAAAAAGAGTATTTTCTTGTTTGGTCTTAAAAATATATTAAACAACAAACAGTAATGACATCAAATGATTTGTTTAAATGTAGTTTATGTTCTTAAATTTTTTAGTTTTCAAAATTACAATAATTTTTTAATACATACCTTATATACTGTTTTTTAACATTCTTGGTATTTGAATGTGTCAACATCTATGTGCATCAATAAACTTTTTATAAATTAAAAACTGAGTAGATATTAATTGTTTACACATATTTATGTGTACATTATGTAAGATACAGACCTAAGATGAATTTATTATTTTTAGTTTTTTAATCTATGCGTTAAAACTAATTTTATAAAAAACATAAATTTATGGTGATTTGGAATAAAATGTAAGCACAATATAACAGCCATTACAAAACATAGCTGATGGAAGTAAACATAACTGCCAAAGTCCAAAGATAGAACATAGGCAAACACAAAAAACTTATTTATACATATGTAGGTATATACTTATGAAATATATATGCCATGAAAATTAAACACCCTTTCAAACATTGTTAATATGATCATTGGTATTATTTTTTATACTTTTACTGGTTAAACTGGAATCAACCAAACAGGAATTTTTGCTATTGTGGACATATTACAATGCTTTTATTCAAAACTTTTATTCCTATTCTTTTTTATAAATAATATTGATTTAACTGGGTGTTACATACATGAGTTTACTATATATTTTTCATTGTACAAACATTTCCATTATATATTAGTATGTAGCTATTTAGACATAAACATTGTAGAGGTTTTGTTCAAGTCAAAAACTGGCTAATCTGGATGATTTTTAATGCTTTTAACTTTTCCAATTAATTAGTCTAGACTGTACTTTCCAGGTGCAGGAAATCTCCTGTGTGAGATGCTTTTTTAAAGATTTATTTCAATAAAACGAATGTTTTGCATCTGATGCTTCATTGTTATATTATCCCTTTTTTATATGTCGTCTGGTTACATTAACTTTATTTTATTATATTTTGTGGCTGACAAAACATTTGCTATGTGCCACCAGGAAACAACCAGTTTTAATAGAATTTCCGATTGCGATATCAATGGTACAGTCGTGATAGAAGCTTCATGTGATGGTATTATGTAACAAGCTATTATTGTGCAAGTAATACTATCTCAACAGTTACTACAAATATCATATAAAACCATTAGTTTACTTATTATATTTAAACTATAAAACAAAAATTATCATGATCAATCAGCTGCATTTTGTTGCATTTCAAGAATGTCAAAATAATGATTTTTTTTGTATTAGTAAAATTTTGATTGTCTCATTTATAAATTATGTATTTGTTAATCTGAATAGTACACCAAGTATTATTAACTTGTCAACTATAGTGTTAGAGCTATAATTTTTTATCTACATTTTCTTTTAGGTTTTATGGTTAAGTCTCTCCAATTCAAACAATCTTAGCCTCTCATTCAAACGAATGTTGGAGAAGCTATTTCCTGACAACATTCAGACAATCTGTACGCGTACGAACAGAGGGGATAACATATTCGTGGCCAAGATCCTCAACAATGTTTGTGGTAAGTCATTCCCCCGATGATTTATTAGATTTTTATGTCGTTAATTGAAGTTCATTAGCATTTAATAATATATATCGACTGCAACATTGTATAGGTACTTTAAGTTAACTTTGAAACGCCTATTCCTATTTTTTTGCACATTTTGTTGTTGTTTGTATATTTTTTAATAAAGTTATATTCGTTTTCCTGTTAGTTCCGCTCACCTATTTATTTGAATAATTTTGAAATTATATTTTTCATATAAGTTGTTATTGTCTTGTTAGAAACTCCTTGATGCGTAAGAAATATTTACTCTATTATGTTTGTCAAGTGTTGTGCTGACTGCAAAATGCTTTTATCGTGTAATTTTGTTATTATTGACTGATCATGTTAACTGAGCTCTTACTAATTTTTGTATTCAAATACATTTTATATTGTGAAAATTTCTTTCTATTTACCGCTTTCTGTAGAAGTCGCAAAGAAGCGTCTGCTAGTGCAGAACTTATCAATTCTGCAAGACGAACGCTATATTTTTGTGGACTCAAAATTCACGGAGAGGTCGTGTTTTGCAGTCAAATAAATTGTAACAGTCCTGCTCACAAAGATTGTGCTACAACTAAAGATTGGGAGTGTAATCTCCACGATTAGATTTTAAGTGTTAATTGTAATTATTTTGATATTTGATATGGTTACTATTTTCATATATACTTATACATATATCGGTCTCAACTTTCGTTTATAGTAGCACTGTTATTTTTTTATGTTTTTGTTAGTATTTTATCAAGTTATTTTATGTATTATAGGAATGTTTCCCAAACATTACTGTGCCTATTATCGTGCACTCATTTTAAGTGTCATCAGCATGAAATATTATACCTAATTATGGTGCTATATTACTAATAATGTGTATACACATTCTGTTTGTTATGAAAATTTTACAAACTCATTTTTATTGCCTTTCTTAATAACGAGAATCTCACTAACTCGGACATAGTCAACAAACCTATAGTCCACCAGTTGATAAACTGTTAATTTTATTGATACGACCCCATCACAACATCTTTATTTAAATAAATACGATATGAAACGAAACAATATATTATATTGTAATGGTAGAAAGTGGAGTGGGAATCTAAAATAGCAGGCATACTGTCATAAAATTTGACATGTAGATACAAATTAAAACAAAAACTTTAATAACGTTTTTAATAGCCTAATGGATTTCTTGAAAAAAACCATACTATTAAATAAATACAATTAATACTGTTACTGTTTAATATTTTTTAAACTCATCCTCCTGTCAGTATTCATATTTATAGTAACACCTGAATAATGAGTTATTTTATATATTACAATACTTTGCAGTATTTATCTATTTTGTAAACAGCACCATTACATGTGTATGTTATATAAGTTATTTTATCTTTATTACGCCAATCTAAAATATCCTAAAAGGAATGGATTTTATATTATCTACATAATTTGTGTAGTAACTTAAGTAATTACCAATAGTTCGCAATTTTTAAATGAAATATATTTAAACCATATTTATTAACTCGTATTTTCAAAGGACCAAGAAATATGACCATGATATCACGGATTAAGTATACCCAATCAATCGGAACTTATAATATATAAAATGTACATAATATGTGACTTATTAAGTCTTTCCCAGACATTTTAAGTCACATTTGATGTTATTTTAAGTTTAGTTAGTTACATTTTATGTTATTTCAAGTATAATAAGTTACATTTTATGTTTTTTTAAGTATAGTAAGTGACATATTATGTTATTCTAATTACTTTACGCTACATATTATGTTATTTCGAGTATAGAAAGTCACATATTATGCTAATTTAAGTGTAGAAAGTCACACATTTGTTATTTGAAATATTTTAAGACACATTTTATATTGATTGAAATATAGCATAGTCTTAATACATTCTAGTAACGTAGGTATAATTTATATCTCAATTCAAATATGGTAAACTACATACAATTTACGTTAAATATATTACCCATTTTAATTCGCAGTGCTATGTTACATAAAATTGTTACAATATTACAATTTGTATTATTATATGCTAATCTATATTTTATGTAAATGCAAGTATCGTAAATGACATATGTTAATTTAAGTATAGCAAGCTGTAATATGTATATGAAAACTAACAGTTAAATGAAGCTCATAGAATGGGTAAAATTTACATAAAATACTTACTTAAAGTTCAATAAATTTAGACATAACATTTTATAAGAGAAATATTACAAACAGTTTACACTTAAATCAGAGAATATGGAGCATTAAAAAAAGTTTACAGCGTAGTTCATTTTTTGTATGCTTTATGTCCAAGCCCCTCTGGTTGATGGCAGTCTAAGCCTATCGCCAACCGTTTGGAAACTACCGAAGCACAACTTCTAGATAAAATAGGAAAACCAAATTATTATACCAAATATTACTTATAGTATGCAGACTTAATTAAAAATATTGTTAATATCTCAGTATAATAACCATGTACAGTAATTAAACTTTAAGTAAATAGTTTATTTACTGTATGATAATAACCATAGAGGGTGGCCAGTAAGTCACCTGTCCTATTTGTAATTCATTTTCGAATCACTGACAATCAATATCGATGGTTATGATTTTATTAATCACTGCATTTTAATATCGGGTCATAGATTTAACATCGTAAAATAATAGTTGAATACTTTAATAAAAAGAGGGGCGGGCGGTTACTTATCGTAGAATAATAGTTGAATACTTTAATAAAAAGAGGAGCGATGACTTACTGGCCACCCTGTATATTAAAGGAAACTGATTTGTGATATTATTTAGGTGTACTCATATATATATGTACATGCTATTTCAATAATATCATATAGCCATATTTTGACTATTACTTATACTTAGTGATATTTTGATTTGGTTAAGTTATAACATGATTCAGACAGCACGATTCAAAATAATGTTTCTAAAATTCACAGCAATCTTAAACCTTAAATCTTTTATGCAGTAAAACAGTTTTAGATACACACCCACAGGCAATGAATTATATATTACAGACATCTTACAGTTACGTATGTCCTAGTCAGTCGTCATGAACTCTTATGACTAAGTAAATTCAGTGAATGCTTTAAAGTTACACTTCACTAATAAACTATGTAACCGACAGAAGAACTCAGTTATGCTCTCATTATTAAATTGCCGATATTGAAAGATGTAGATTGCCTTGCGTCGAAGTAAAGTGCGTGATTTGGCCCGAATTCTCTCAGATGGTCAACACTACTTGTAAGTGGCTTTTGGAGCTGGTAATCTAAAATAAATATGAGTGTCTTCATTCGCTTTGACGACGTGGAAGTATTTTTCAAATTGTCAGAGGAAAAATTGGCACAATTTGCAATTGAAATTGTCAGAATATCACTACTTATTATATAGAAAATATGTTAATATGAAAATTTAATGTAGTATTCGATAAAATAATCCGTTTATAGCACTCCACTAGGTATAATGTTGAATCTTTTTTGATTCAGTAAAATAACAATAAAATAATGTTTCTTATTAAAACTGTATTTAGTAGGAAAGCGTATGTCCAAAGAATGAGTCTTACTGCAAGAAATATGCAATGATAGCGGTACAAATAGAATTAGATGGTTAAAGGCTTATCAATAAATTCCGATTGAATAATGGATGTCTCTGATTGTTTAATTTGTTATCAAGAAAGAAAGATATAGCCATATATGGCTCTCATAGAATTATAAGAGAATTAGAAGTGGCATGTATGCAGTGACTCATCGCTTTATTGTGCAGAGCGAGAGTAAAATTGGAATTATTTCGTTCTATTTATAACACGCTTAAACTTAATGCAAAATATGTGAAATGTTTATTTTTAAAACTCTTCATTTTCTGACAAATTTATATTTAATATGTATATGTATACATCATTTAAAACGTTAAAATCTGCGCTATCCAACAGATTCCAACATGTACTAAGATATTGAAAATGCGTACAATACAATTAAGCAACAAAACGCTTGATTTTTGCTTGTTTAAGGTCGCATTTAACAGTTGGTTTCCATATATAAGGGTATAATATGCAATGTTATTTATAATTAACTAATAAAACATGATATATAATGTTATTAATAATGTACGTAAACAAACTATATTAATTCGGTCTTTAAATTTATTTAACTAGGACAGTTCCTAATGCTGTACATAATAGATGAATAAATACTTTATACTCGCTTTTCTAATAAAGATATTGAACTATTAACGTTTAAATGTGAAAATTGAGAACAGTTAATACTAATTATGCCAATAATTTCTGAATTTTGTACTATTAATTGCCGTTTTGATATAATTGCTAATTTCTTATTTTTAG
Source organism: Invenusta paracnida (assembly GCA_036023295.1). NCBI lineage: Eukaryota > Metazoa > Platyhelminthes > Proseriata > Coelogynoporidae > Invenusta > Invenusta paracnida. Next base: position 11,328 of record JAYRBW010009719.1, read on the forward strand.
TTTTCTTTGTTTTACAAATATATTAAAAACATATATTAATAAAAACTACTGCAAAATTTAATCAATTTATGAGGATGTATGTAGTAGGTATAACATCCAACTTTAAGACAACTTACGCAATATTTCATATATGTACCCATATAAGTATTGCAATTATAAGTACACATATTGTGTACTTATAATTTATTTAAAGTATTGTAAGTCATTATTATTAATTTTAAGTATTGTAAGTCAATTATAATTAATTGTAATTATTGTAAGTCAGCGATCATTAATTGTAAGTATTGTAAGAACTTAAAGTCACTTTTGTATAAGTTGTAAGTTTCCTTATTGTAAGTTCCGATTCACTGGGTATGTATTATAATGAAAATAACAAAATTATGTTAATCTATATATACTAGACTGAACATAACTCTTCCTGTATAAAATTTGTGAATTATTGAATATTATTAAAGTGTAAACATCATAAAAAGTATGTCATTTTTTATATTTCCTAACAGACTAATAAATGTGTAGAAATTGCTAAGCTTAATTAGTTAAAAACACCCCGGACGGCACCCAATGGATACTCTGCCGGAATAACGCCCGTACGATAACGGAATAATAATGTAACTTTATATGGATATCCCAAATTATTTATAAATTCTATCCAATCATTTATATTTGCCATTGTGCTGTCTAATACAAACATATATACTGTTTTCTAAAAATAATTTTGGTAGATTTGAGATAAACATCGAAATAATTTATAGACATCCAACCGACACCTGATGGATGCTCTGCCGAAATCATACCTGTATGATACCGCCGGCATTGTCCACCACTTACGGGCATAATTCGGATGCCTGTCCGGCATTACTGTGTTTATTGAGATGGAACCCCCTCCAGCATTTTTGCGGTCAATTTTTAACGAACAAATGGAGCAATATAAGATTATGTGACTTTTTATAAAATATAGCTTTATAACTTTTAACGCTATATTCACTATTGTGCACTCTAGGGGATGGTCACGTGATCTTGGTTATTAATTAATACCGTTTACGTAAAACAAATGGAAAATTCTTCAAATTTTAAATATTAACAAAATAATTTCTTTTTTTGGTACTTAATAAAAATAAATTATTGTTTAGACATTATCCGATAATATTTTTGATATAGGTATTGCTAATTTAAAATAAAAATGTTGCCCTAAAAATATATATTATTAGATTTTTTTTTTAATTTATTACATTTTTTTTCTTAAAATAAAAGTTTTTTACTATTTTTATTGGAATGTTTTACAAACATTCTCATTTACCTATATGCTAAGTTTCAAAATCATACTCCACCAGGAACGTAATTATATTATTTTTTTTGCAAACATATACTATTACTATATATTCAAACAGTAACAAAAAAAATCGAAATATATACATAGAATGACAATATATAATATTTCAAATGAAACTATTAAACATTTTGCGATTTGGTCGACATTTGAAAAAAATGTTGTTCGTACTAACACCTTAACATATTACTATGGAAAAATAATATTAATTCTGAATTTTCAATAATTTTTTTTATCGTGTTAATTAAAAATATTTTATAATATATATTTTTGACCGCACAATTATTGATTCTTTAAATAGTTAAGCCATTTGCTATAGAAAACATTTTTAAAGTTAGTATATAACAATATTAGAAGACCACTGGGTGGCCAGGGATAGTTTTAACATTGTTGAAGGAAATGTTTTTTTTCAATAATTAATGATAAACGTTGAAAATTAAGAAAAGTTAATATAATCTTTGTAATGTTTGCTACATAAAAATGGCACTAAATGGCATTGTTTAAATAATAGCAAGACTATATTAATAGTGTTAACGATTTGGCCTTTGCTATTGACTAGTTGTTAACTAAATGAATTGCTATTTAGTTCTTAAGTATGTTATTATTGTAGCAGTTAACAAAACCCGATTAATTTATTATGTGTAATCTAAATTCCCAACTATACTTTGAAGAAGAAAAACAATTTGCATGTGATATTAGGAAACATTTATTTAAACGCGAATCATTTA
>JAYRBW010009730.1:0-13381 GCA_036023295.1 Invenusta paracnida
GAGAATAGCTAGCGTCAAGTCTGTTCTCTGATTTATCAAATTTTATTTAAGCGGATGAAAACAATTATTATCAGTCAATATTTACGAAATATTAGATGATGCATTTTAGGAAGTTCGTAGCTAATATTCTAATTCTTCATAAGCAGGCTATTACGCAAATAGTTAAATGTGAATAATACTCTCATACATTTAAATCAATCAGTATTATTATTTGAGAGATAGTATTTTAATGCATTAAACTCGGTTTTGTTGGAGTTTATTGTTTAAAATGGTTGAAACGCCTTTTCATTCAGCTTATTAATAGTAAAATTGCTTTTTGAAAAGCTTACTTTTACTTATTTAGCCTATTAATAGTAAACTTGCTTTATTTTTATGTTGCTTATAAATCTAGGATGATAAATTTGGAATTATCATCCGTTAAATTTGATTAATCAACCGCTTTAAACAAAGAAACAAATTGATAAATAATATTAAACACATGACGATCGTAATATATAGGGGTGTCTGCTATAAACTTGGTATTATAGCTGGTTATACATATATATTAGTTTGTTAATACTATAACCATTGAATCAATTAGTAGCAGGGGTTAGTAGCTTGACTTAAAGTGTTGTAATAGGCACTTCCCAACAACCAGGGGCCGCATATGGTGAGGCTAGCAGCCGACTCTCTAAATCGAGTGCCGAAAATTAGATTTTTAAAGTTTATATTGTATTTACTGGCATCTAAAATTAGTATTTCTTTATACTTTGACCTGTTATATCAAGAGCTTTTACGTTAAAAAGGCTATAGTATAATATTCTTAATAGGGGCATTTTATTTTCAATAAAGCCACAATATCCGTGGCAAGGTGTGTGCCTCCATTGCCTAATGGAAGCTACACCTCTGGCTGGCTAGTAAGAATTGGTATAAATTAGTTAAGTGTCAAATATATTAAGTGTATTAAACTTATTTCACATAAATGGAATCTAAGAAATATTTATGAAAATTGTTAGAATAAAATACATGTACCTAAATAATACATAATATTTACCTATAATTATATGTATTATTGTTAAACGGGGTTTGGAATATATAAGTAACAATTAATTAATTAAAACTTGTGAGAAATATGAAATATAAGGCCTGGCTACTAGTTATCGATTATTCCTGAGTGTTATTGATCGATATAAAAATATTAACACGATTCATAATGTACACAGTGAGGCTATCAAACATTTGAGTCTCATAGCATCTAAGTGCTTCTTTTGTCAGAAAGTAAATAACAAAGAGAAACGGGGAATTTCCTCATTTATGAAAATTTATTATAAATGAATAAACTCAACAAAGGTTAAAAAAATAGCACATTAAACTTCAATGGATACAAACACCATTTTCTAAAATGATAAATACTTATCAATAGTATCCATAGATTAAAATACAAAATTAGAAAGCTATACAGAGGTACAATTAATATTCAAATGTCACAAGTGTAATATCAGAATAAAATAGTTAAATACTATTAAGAATCATGATCAAATATAAAACATAAAGTAAAGTAACAATATAGAAATCATTACTCATTATACTACTGAACACCAGAGCTAGTAGTATAGTAAGTAATAGTACTTTTAAGCATTGTTTTCTTTAAGAAAAATCCGATCAACAAAAGTATGTTACTATATTATTAAGGTGTGCTCTGGTGGTCACAGTTACTTGAATGGAATTAATTAATCAGAGTAGAAATAAAAATAATGATTATAAAAAATGGGCATAAAAATCACATTGTTGGTCAATAATATGACATAAGGAAAGCCAGTAGGTATCAAAAATTGAGAAGTTCTGTATAAAATGGAAAATGATTGATTGTATGGATGAATGACGTATGTGACTCACAAATCTGTGTTAAGGGTTATATGTCCATAGTGTAAAGAACAAACGGATAAAAGAATTGTAATCATTGATTTAAAACTGACCTTTAAAGATTACAGGTGACATAAAGCCTGTAATTCTTAATAGTAAATATATGTTTTCATTAATCCATATAATTAATAACAGAATGATAAAAGCATTAAAATAAATATAAAAAAGTCATCGAGAAAAAATATTTCATGAAAATATTTCACAATTATGACTTTATACTACTTGCAAGTAGTAAACCTGTCAAATACTTGATTTAACAAATTATGATAGCATTTTTGCAAATGTTGTTTAAAATATTACTTTTAAAGCTTATGAAAAAAAACGCACTTGCTTCTAATCTCAATCCAGCTGATTCTTTTTTGGTAGGTATTTTGGAAACATTTGTCGCTAACAGCTGAATAGCCTGTCGAGGACTCGACTACTCCACAGAATCAGCATCTCAGTAGCCATCGCCCGCCGCATCCAAAGCGGAGTCTCCGCCATCAAGAACAGCCTTTATGTAGGCAATAACATCCGGCCGGTTGACAATCTTCATGTGCTCCGCCTTTGAGAAGTTTCGATGCACAACTCCCGGCCATCGCGTACACGCCAACAAGCTCTGGATGCTCACGGTCCCGTCGCCATCGCCGTAAATCTCCGTGGGCTCCTGATCCGGGAATCCAGCGCGGTAGAAAGTCGCCGGCTTGTAGAGCAGTTGGCTGCTCGTCGGCATGTCGACGCCATGGAGACAGTAGAGCTCGTCTACGCCGGGGATGTCGACGTTTGGGTCGTACAGGTCCTTCGTGTTGGCCCGCATTACGTTGCCTTTAAGGGGTCGGTGATTTTTGGAAGATACATAAAGTAGTTTAGTAAGGAGTGTATCCAAGTCACAAGGAAATACGGGGAAATTTAAGAATATTCTAAAATATTAGGCACAAATCTTTTAAACGGATTGTTTTTCTAAAAAAAAAATCTGTCAATAAACTTAAATGATTAAAAATAAAAAAATTGCGAATTAAGTTTACTACCACTGGAATACACCACGATGGAGTAGCGCTCACCCACCCAAGTGGTAGTTCATGTCCGTGAAGAGCTCCTGATAGTCGTGTGCCGAATAGTTCCTCTTTGGGGTCAGAACAAGGGGAAGATCGGGCGAGAAGAAGCTGGGATTGGGCATGAGGAAGGCGGTGCTGGGAAACGTGCGAAGGACCTCACGGAAACGGATCGGTTTGTCCAGGAAGACTCCCAGATTGTCACCTGCGTGGGTGAGAGGTCGAAAGGGGGATCAGATCAGGAGGGCAGGGCGAGACACCACGGGCAAGTAGACCTAGCTGACGGAATGTTTAATGGGCGAAAAATAACTTGAAAGCCACGCGTTGGCTCCTTTGATCAGGGCGCGCTACTTTGAATACTGTGTGAGCGCATATATTTATAAATGTGATCTTTACGTCTCCTTTTATTAAGGACAAACACTATGATTAAATAAAATAGTCTTTAGAGATAACTACTATACTCTGAACTGGAGCTTTTTTATAAAGATTTAAAACAAATTTACTCGAGCGGCGATTTTAATAAACCGTGTTCTACATTTCGCCTTTACCAAATCAAAACTTGAAGAGAAATTCGAAGCAGACACAGTTGAAACAGATTAGCTCTGTGATTATAAAAAATAACAAGCAACTATTTCGAAATAAGCCGTTTATAATTTTCCGTTGTACCCGTAGAGAGAAAACAACATCATCATCATTATCATCTAGGAATGCCGTATAGAAAACTATTTCCAACCCGATTATGGAAGAATTAAATGGGGCTGCGTACACCCTTGGTACTGCGCGGATGGTGAAAGTTCAGTCAGTGAAATAGTACGGCGAGAAAGCTGGTTGCGAATCAACAAGGAATTAACTATACTATATTATTACCGAACTCGACCAGCTGTATACCTGAAAGGTTATTAAAGGTGCATTGGCCACCACCTCTCTGTGGGAGTGTGAGTAAGCCCAGAACACACCCACATTAGCTTCTAGAGAAGTCAGAGCGGGCTAATGCTCGCATAATACACCAACAGCAGTCCACAAGAGAACGCGCGCGTACTTACTGCTAGTTGATCTACAAGCTGATGACGTCACTAGCCATGAAAGCAAACCACGCCATCCAAGAGGAGAGAGAGGCGTGTTAATATAATCCGTCAGCGGATTAAGTGTGCACCGTGTTGTGTGTCGCGCAGTGTACGACTCGTGAAGGTCGTTGGGGTGTCCTTTCCGGTGCAATCGAGAGTAAGTTCTGACTTTTCAGAGTCATGCCATGTTACGAGGACTCAATATATCAGGAGTCTGCCTATGGTATTAATCGCGAGAAGGATTCGGTCGGCCTACAACTATCCAAACCCTCACTGGCCGACTCTGTGACTCAAATAATACACGTGTAACACGAAGTCCAGGCAAGAAAGCGGTGTCGCATTTTTAATGTAAAAACTATCCATTTAGTGAAAAATGAAATATATTTTTGATGTGAAGCAGCTATAAGAAGCACCCTTTACTCTTAACTTTTGGCATATTATAATATATTTAGTTAGAGCATTCCATCTCCTGCAGATATCGATCACTAAATATAGATGTCAAATTTGTTGAAATCGAAGCCAACAGCAGGTACAGCCTATAGTATAGGTTTAAACATTTGATGGACGGGAAAATATCTCCTAAAACTCGCGATTGCTCGGTTAATCGAGAAGCTAGTTAAAAACGGCTTTCACAGCTGGAATCTGCGGATACTATTACGGGTAAAGTGTCGATAAGATTTGCTTGGATTAGATAGGATTTCCGATCGGAAAACTCTCCTTGTATATCTCACCTGCATCAAGTTATGTAGGCAGCTGTTAAGTCGACGAATTGGAAGCAATCGATACTCCCGCATTGAGTTGACTTAAATAAGAATGTTCTGTGCGGCGTTGTAAAACACAGCAATTTATTTTATCATTCCAATCGTTTGGTGCCACGTGTTTACATTCCGGGGGTGGACAATTAGTTGTTATTAATTCATTTCAATATAGCTGCTTATATACGAACTGCAAAGTATCCAAAACGATAGAGTTAGTTAGATGTGTGGCTTTAAAGTGTTCTCTCGATTGTCGTATATATTACAAGCTCAGTAAACCTGTATTTGTAAATCCTTGTTTTAAGTATATACTAGGAACGAGAAATAAGTCCAGCGCAAAAGCATGAAATAAAAAGAAGCAGAACAGTCCTTCCGTCAAGGGGTATTTTGGTACCAGTTTGAGCAACCAAGATTGTTATACATCAATTTAAAGGTCTTACACTAGGGATTTCATAAATGCATGATAACCTTCTGTGCAGAGTAGCTGTCATGAGATACGGCCATTTTACTGATTTCCTATGTTAAGAATGGGAGACATTTCTAAGTTTTTGACCCAAATTTCGTGAAAACGGATATTTTAGATAAAATAAAACTATTAAAAATATGTTTGAATACATTTATGCATATAATTTTGTTCCTTTAAGTGTTTTCTACATAATACAAGTAAAATTAGATGGATATAAGTCATACTATTTATTTTCTATAACCATTTGAATATTAGTTCTCAAGCTAATATATGCCTAAAATAGGCTTTAGTAGTAATATTCAAATCTTTATAGAAAATAAATAGAATGACTTATCCATCTAATTTCCCTTGTATTGTGTAGAAAACACTTAGAGGAACCAAAATTAGATGCATAAATTATTCAAACATATTTTTAATAGTTTTATTTTCTCTAAAATGTCCGTTTTCACGAAAATTGGATCAAAAACATAGAAATGTGTCCCATTATTCTTTAACATAGGAAATCAGTAAAATGGCGGTATCTCATGACAGTTACTCTCCACAGAAGGTTATCATACATGAGAATGATCATTGGATTATGCGCTTTCAGAAAATGTTTAACAACATTGGTTGCTATAACTGGTACAAAAATTCCAAACATGCTGTTTGGCAGATGGACTAAAAAGAGAATGAAAACAATCTAGAAAAGGGTGTCGCGGTGACTCACCACTGGTCTCCATCTTGAGGGCCTTCACAGAGTCAGCGAGGGGTCCACTGACGGACATGTAGCCACGAACGTACTTCTTCCGCCACTGGGGCGTCATACGTTTGAGGAAGACAAGGCCATAGAGACTGCCGAGACTGTGTCCGAGCAGCATGACACGTCGACCTCCGGAGAGCGCGTAGGTCTCCTCCACGAGGACCTGCATTCCAGAGAAGAAGTCCTCGTTCTCGTCTTGATGGGGGGGTGGGGGGCATCCCAATATATAGACTTATAAGTTGTGTCAGCGGTGCAGCAAGGGGAGGGGAGTTCTGGACACCCCTCAAGGATGAAGACACACCTAGGCTTGATCGAACACTTGCAGGAAGTGTTAAAGTTTTCATAAATTTATGTTCGAATTCTGTCTCGTCGAACCAAATCTGGGTATATTGATTTGGCTCGGCAAAACGCAGTTTCACATTACCTGAGTGTAACCACACAATAACAGTGCACTGGTTTTTAGAAGGTGAACTCCACTAAACTGGGAATTACTACACCAAGCTATACATTAAGTAATCACTGGGTTAATCACTCGTAATCACTGAGTTACGACCGCCTAAACTCGTATTGTGGCTGGGCGCTAATGCTTCTAGTTAGCACTAAATGCCTGCTACATCTCAGTGAAGCCTACATTCATAGATGACTTATCACACGGCTACTAAAAATAAGCAAATTAGATGGAGTACACAGCAAGAGTGCATGGCAATAGAGGCCCATATATGCTTTGGACATTCAGTAGACACACGTATTATAGTAAACACAGACAATTCAAGAAATGAATGTCAATATTTACGTAGCTTAGATTGCATCATGTTCAATTATTCAGAAAATGTTATTTTTACGGATTATGAGCCTTGTTTAAAATGTTGATACATCATATAAGTCTAAATTAAATTACTCTAACCAATGATAAAACAGAATTCTATTTAGTTCGTCGAACGAGTCATATTCGAACAATTGTTTGTCGAAACAATTACTTTAGAAAATTTGGCTGTGTAGAATAAGAAATTCAAAACTCTGAAGGGCATTAATTTAATCTCTCGGCATTAAAGAATAAATGAGTAATTTCCAGGATTTTCCAATAAATTTCATAAATTGCCTCATTTTATAGTCAAATTTGGGCTTTAGCAACATTTTTGAATAATAGAATAATTTACTGCTGCAATTATTTTATCGATTGAAAACAAATACTTATAGCACTTAAATAAAACAGTTATTAGTGTTCAGTTACATTTTAATATTGTTAAATTATGTACATATATCCACTATTAAGAGTAATGACATATTTTTTCATAATAAGTACACAGATGATATTTACGCAATCCAGAGGAAGCTTTTAATTGGTCAATATCACTAGTGAGAATTTAGATTTTTACAACTGGCTACTTTATTTAATTCGACATACTTAGTCACCGTTAACCAAATGCAAATGTTACATTTATTAGTGAAATAAATGTATTGAATAATATGAAAGGATTAAACATAAACATTGAACAACATGTTGTGGGATAAATGCGTTGCTAACCTACACTGAAGATAGGAATAATTTTAAAACCACGCGTTTTCTATAAAGTACTGACAAATAAGCTGTTCTCTTTGCAAATTACAATAAATGAAAGGCCAATATCTACATCACACGAAGAACAAAAGGTGTCTGCATGAACACATTTAATGGTCGCAATATGGCGCTATTCTAATATTTGTAATAAAATCATACAAATGGGATTAAAAAAGACTACAGGAAGGGTAGCAGGCAGCAAAATGGCCTCTTTTAACAATTGACACACAGAAAAGTTTTCCCAAAATTTGAGTTAATTACTTTATGCAGGAAGCTATCAAAAAACGCTTTTCCCTGTTGAAATGTCCAAAATTTTACGAATAAAGTCTCGAAAAGATATATGCATGGATCAGATTGTATTTTATGTAAGCTTGAAAACTCTCCTTGTTTCTCGCCTGCACCAAGTTATGTAGACAGCTGTTAAGTCTATTGAGGCCACTTAAATAAGAATGCTATCTGCGGCGTTGTCAAACACAACAATTTATGTTATAATTCAAATCGTTTCGTGCCGCGTGTCTACATTACGGAGATGGAAAAATTCCCTACTCGCTGTTGTTGATCCATGTCTAAACTAACAAATAAATACACACATTTTCCAAAAAACTGCTCCAATTTATCTCGTAAAGAACTCGAAAACACCCCCGCCAGTCTAGTAATCCGGTCGTGTAAAGCATCGAGCTTGAAGTGTGCCAAGTGGCGGACACACCCGCGACACTCATGTTTGCAGACTTAAAAGAATACGAAATCAAAGTTAACGCGGTCAATTCGAGTGATACATGACTGAAAGTGTGGTTGACACTCGTGTAAAAGTACAAAGAAGTCATAAGGTGGCGTTGTCATGAGTGGAGGGGGAGGAGGCATTCATTCATGATGATATTAGGGCAGGGGTGACATACTTACTGAAGTCATAAGGGAAGTCAGGCTGCAACCTTTACCTTATAGCAGAGCTGGTATTATGAATGTTTGGATAACCACTTGCAAGGCATAAGTGCCTCGTATTAAATGGGTGCAGCTGCACCTAGCTCTGATCTGTGACTATAGCTGATGTATGTAATACGTGTTTATTTGGGTTCTTGCCTGGTTGATCGAATTGTCATCCGATTCTATTCACTTCGACAGTGTGCAACCAAGGGGGACAGTTCAATGTAGCAACGTTATCACATGTTTGCAAAATAAATGATTTCGTTACTAAATGGACCGATATAATTAATAGGAATCATATTTTACAGTAACATGCCAAAAATAGCACTTCACTTAAAATGTATAGTATTAATAATGATTGAGTTTTTTTAAATGCCGAATCTTTAGGCTAAAATAAAATTATGGAACATGAAAAAAATATTAAAAATAACTAAAATAATGTAATTACCGTGAAAAAAGTTACGTTGGTTAGGTACCCTGTTTCATATGTTACTTTTTTGGTAACAAAAATATTAGTAACTAACTCTCCGCCGGTTCATCAACTTCGTCGCTCTCGGAGGAACCTTCCTGTTCCAGCAGAATCCCCCAAGTAACCGATTGCCTCAACATCATCTTTTGAAAATCCTCCCAACTCATCATTGCTTTCATTGAGTCGTTAACTAATACAGGGCTTGTTCTGCACGGTATCCAGTTGAAATAATTATATTCAGGATGTTCAAAATGCAATGATCTACTAACAGTTAGTTACTTATATATTATTATAAGCACACGCTCGCGGTTGTTTACTGCAATTTCAATTTTCCCGGAATAAGCCAACAAGAAAGCAATATATTCGGATCGTTATCAATGCATTACAGGTAGTCATTTTAATATAAATATAAGTTCCATAATGGTCCTATTGCTGGTCATATTTAGTGGTATTTCCAATTTTCCAAGAATCAGTCAATCAGGAAGCAGTGAGTGCGTTGTATTAGAATCGATTTCAATGTATTTCACGTAGTCATATTGACGAAGTTACAATTACATGCCCCCACTATAGTGCGTAGTGGGCTCGAAACTGCAAATTAATTACAAAACTCAGGGTTGGGACCCAATGATACATAACGTTGCGTTTAAAAAATTCTTAATAGTGTTTTACGATAGCGAGTTGGATTTTTTCCATCACCAGAGCAACCGGGAAACATTTGTAGGATTGGTATCAGGGATTATTTGGTTTCAGAAAAGCATTTAGTCCATAATATATGTAATATATATGATATAATTAATTCTGCTGATAATTTGTTTAAAATAAAAAGTTCCAATTTTATGTATAGGCCTAAAATATGTCATTTACAAGCAACTGGAGCCATTTTTTTTTTTAAATATTACTGCAATAAAAAGAGAACACATATTAATACACTTATTTAGTCATACTTTAGGATAAAATAAATTTAATTTAACACCTTTATTGTAGTCTAAATGGGGGAAAAAATCATTAAAACATTTTTTCTGTTCTACCTATATTCTGGACAGTTCACTCCATTTTGATTGGACGAGAAAATTACTCCAAAAAATAACCGGCTCCGCTGTGGAACTTTGATGAGTTTCGTACCTATGTGTAGCACTTCTAACTCGCTATAATATAGTAAATATATAAGCAACCGTTTTTCATTCTCATTTCTAAGCCAACTCACTTGGTGCTTTTCGAAAGTCGTACGGCGCCCCCCTAACCGTCCGGTTGGTCACAAAGAAGGGATCCTTGCTCAACTCACGCACCAAGTCCACGAAGTACTCCGTCCGCTCGTAGTGCGTTGTGTCGAGGTGCTCGATGCTCCAGGTCTCCCCAAAACCAGGAAACGAGATGGCAGCGTAACTCGAGTCGTTCGTGGTTCGTGTCTTTGGATTGTACACCAGGCTTATAGGGGGGGGGGGGAGGAAGAACCAAGTAGTATATGGAGGGTAGCTTCTGCATCACTACCCTCCACACCCCCGCCTAGTAAGATGAAGAAGGTATCCTGTTCTACTAGTTTTATATTTTATTTAGAAAAAATCGGGCGATTGTGGAGTACTTGGCCGTAAATTAATTTATTTTTGAAAAATAAACAAAATGTCAAAAAAAAAACAAGAAATAAATATCGTAATACTATTGTAAAGGATAGTGAGATGCTTGATAATCGTGGTGTGGTTGCGGCCACCAGCTTTTAATAGTGTAAAGGGGCTACTTGTTAATTACATTTATTTTTTTGATGTTCCGTTTATTTTCCGACAAAAATTCAATTTACGGCCAAGTACTCCACAATCCCCAAAAATCGCGTTATATGACAAAAATATCTTCCCTTGAGACTTCAAACAATATATTTTTAAACTATTCTAAAATTACGCACTATTACTTCTTGTTACATCAACTTTTAGAAACAAGTAAACTTACGAAAAGTATTTCCCAAATCTAGTGAACTCGATAAAGTATTTGATATTGATCCAAATATTAAAGTACTCCTTGTCGGTAGAGGCATAGGCCTGTGATCCACCGTCCCCTGGTATCAAAATAATGGGGCTCTGTTTTGGTGGCGCCTCATATTCACTCATCCGGACAACACTGGAGCGACTCTGGTGATACCAGCCAGCGGATCTGACAACCAGACAGATTGCCAACAGGCCCCAGATTTTAGTAAAATGGGGTGCCATTGATGGTAGCTGAATGGGGCCAAATATAGGTAGGTACTATTAGCATTGTGTTTCACGTTTAATAAATAATAACAAGTAATTGTTTTCCATTAGTAGCATAAACTGTCGAAAATGTATAATAATAATTACAAAATTTGTAACTAATATTATTTTATGAATTATTCCCGTCTGTTTAATTACAGAAAAAATAGTTTATAAAAAAGTCATCCTTTTTTCTAGTAATCGCAAAGAATATTAGAATATTAAAAAATTGCATAACATTTAGTCAAAAGAATATTACACTGAAAAAATACACATTACAAATTACACATATGTTACATTTTAAAAGAAAGTTTTCTTGTGTGAAAATCTTATGCAATTCAGGTTTGGCTATTGGTTGTCACTAAAATAAGTTAAAGACTAAAATATTGTTCATAAACTAAAATTCAAACCACACCAGAGTCCTTCATTTTGTCATATTATATAGATTCTATAGATATTCAGGATATTTTCTTGTAATACAGTTCTTGAGAAAGAGAATCGTATAAGTGTTGTACATCTACACCCATATTCATAAAGCTCGCCATATTTATGGTGACATTGTTGCAAATATTACAAGTTACAAAGCATTTTACAGGGAACAAGTCACTTTTCTATTTTTAGAACAAAATTAGTATATTAAGTTTTATTATCCTGGGATCATTATCATTACTGCTGGAAATGAATCATTACTGCACCAACGAACAGTACATTAACAATTAAATAAATTATAATGAAATATGGAGGTGTACTAGCATTATATTGATTATCTCAAGAAAATAAAACAGTTTTTCTTCACATTTAGAGATATAAATAATTCTTAATTTTTTCTTATCAAATCAAATATATTGTCTTCTGGAGAGCTGATTTAAAGCCAAGAAACCATGACAAAAGAACTGTTATGTAATAAAGTATGTCATATCTTTATTGTTTATTGTATAATTAATAACAGTATGTTGATAATGGCAAGTATAGCCATTAAAAAAATTGATCAGAAAAGAATGTCAGGATTTAAAAAATGCAAAATATTAAAATTATAATTATAATAATATATAATTATATAGTACAGCCATAAAATATAGAAATATAAATGGTGCCTAGATATAATTGTTATAATACTTCCTGTTTAAAATACATGAATGTATAGATCAATATGGAACATAGATATTTGTCTAAACTGTAAAATTCATAAAAATATGACAATAAAATTTATGAAAAATTCTTGGTAATTAGACATTTTCACAAAAGCATGAAGCCCACATGAATATAAAAGTGGTTGTTTTAAGTAAGCAATTTTTTATAACATAGTAAAATAATATAATTTATACTATTGCCACAATATTTTTTAGAATTTTGTTATCATATATTAATGAATTTTACAGTTTAGATTCTATGCTCCATACTGATCTATACATTTATGCATTTTAAACAGAGTGTTGCAACAATCATATCTTGGTGCCATGTTTATTATCTCAATTTCTTCAATGGCTGTATTATGTAACATTATTATAATTTTAATATTCAGTTTTGGAAATCTTGGAGTCTTTTTATATCAATTTTTTATGGCTGAACTTCATATCAGACAGGGAATAACTGATAGTTAGTCTACCATATACCATCCAATATAGCTTGAGACCACCATATTCAGTACTATGGAACTTTTTTTATGTAAGTTGCATGTAGGCATTTTTTGAAAATAATCCACTAAGGTCGAGTTTTTTCCAGTTTCAAAAAAAAAATCTAAAATTTAGAATAAATTGAAAATGTGTTTTTAATTTAATTTAATAAATAGATTTACCATTTAAAATGTAATATTAGTATGTTGTATTCATAGTATTAATCAAGTGCAATAGAGAAATTAGATAATTAGCTCACTTTTTAATAATTTTAATTGAAATTAAATGTAATTCATGCCATCAATGCAGCAATATTCCAGTTCAGGTATTTTGTCATTTCAAATATTTAAAAAATATATATATGCATTTAAAAAACTAAAACAAATATTTCTTTCTGATTCCTATGTTTGTAAATTATGTTATTATTGAAACTTTTTGTGATGGAATGATGAATTGAAAAATACTTGACCAAAATTTAAGCCATGTTATAGTTTCCATCTTCTGAAGATTTGACAGTTGACAACATATTGTTCTCTACATACTATCCACACCAAATACATGGGATGAGCATGGTAAAAAGTAAAAGAGGGTATGCTCATATCCCACCAAAAAAGCCACATTTATGCCACACATTATTTTCACTGGGA
>JAYRBW010009741.1:0-13381 GCA_036023295.1 Invenusta paracnida
AAAAGGTTATTCATACGAAATATTCCTTTTACTTTTACTTTGAAGCATTTACTAAGACCATTTACTTTTACTTAGTAGAAAAACCTCCGAACCTTTTACTTCTTTTTATTCATACCCCTTAATATACACATAACAAATAAATATGCATGAAATCAGTAATGTCTTTGAAAAATTATGAATTTAAATTTTACTCATATTAGCTGGTATGAATAAAAATAAATCATAAGACATGAAAAATTTATGAAAATTCCACAATGAGTTACATTTGATTCATCTGTTGATTAAATTTGTTAAATCATTCATTCATTCATCTGTTAAATCAAATATGTTGATTAAAGACTAAAAAAAATAAAAAAAATAAAATAATATCTCTTAAGCAGTAAATAAAAACAGAAATTTATATATAACATTTATTTAAAATACTATTTTTTACGATATCAACTGAAATTATTACTAATTAGACCTTTAGAAGTACTTTAGGAAATTCAACTATACACGTTTTTGTATAGCAACCAACTTGACATCGGCGCTATTAATACATTACGATCTATTAACCATAGTGCAAATAAACTAACCTTTATTTACTCTATGTGGTTAATCACAGCAGAGTAAGGAGTTAGTTACTCTATGTATTCATTACTCAATGCCATTAACTTTAATTGATACCATTTTCTCTTCATTGTTTAAATATATTATTTTAGACAAAATTTGAGTAGCGCTAGAAAAATTACGCTTTTAATATCATCCAAGGTTTTTTTTAACAATTTTTATTATTTTTTATACATTTTACGTTTGGCATGTCTATTTTTGTTAGACAGTATAGCTCTAGAATGATTTATAAATAATCTTTTAAATATAATAGTGCGTTAGTTGGACTTGTCAATTTAAACTTGCTGACATTTTTTATATTACAATATTATGCGTTTTTTTAGCATCCGCCATTAATATTATACACAAATTTTGCGTAATTTTTATCACATAATCAGCAAAATTTTCTTTGTATAAGCAGCGTTATTATAGTTTAATTTAAAACTTTTGTTAAAAAAGGACGTTGTTCCTTAACCAAATGTATATTCTAAGCTAACTTTAATAAGATAATATTCAAGAATATTGATAAATTATAGACGTACTATAGACTCAGTATTTAATAGTATATCTTGTTTTAATAATATATTACACTTACAGTATCAGACAAAAAGATTACATCACACCATTTTTTTTAGTTTATTTAAATTATATATATTTTTTAATAATTATACAATGTCAATATATATATTATTATTATATTTATATGAAATGATAATATATTATTATACTTATATTAATAATGATGGATGCCTTATTAAATATTAATTAAATATAATTTTAGTTTTACTAGCTTTATCAACCAATACTTATTTGTATATACTTTTATTTTTTATAACTTATATTATGGGAGATATTTCTTGGTTTACAATTGATTAACGACTCTCAAAAGGCTTGTATATTATATTATAATCTGACTCTGTACTCTGACTCTAAGTTATATTTGGTGTACAGTACAGTACTGTACACCAAATATAACTTAATTTCTTCTTTATGGCATCTAACCAGTTACTGTCAGGAACCAATTTAAGTTAATTTTCATCTTTTAATAAACTTACTTTAATAAATTTAAGTTCTGCAGGTATTATTGATTTAAACATTCAAAATTTTCTTTCTAAAATTAGAACTTTTAATCAATCATTTATAATTTAGTATTTGATTTTATAAGTTATTAATATTATTAATAACATATTTTTTCAAGTCATAATAGCTAATAAAATTATATTACTTAATATTAATAGATAACAAATAATGATTAATAAAGTAATATAACTTAAGTCTCTAATCCAGGGCTGCCAACTGTCCCAATATTAAAGCCTGTCCCTCTGGCCTCTTTGTCTTGTCCTGATATTGAAGTCCAGTTATTTTTTATTGATTTTTAAAGTATTATCCTAAATATAGCAAATGAACAACAAGTTACAAAAGATATCTTAAACTTCTAACTGAATTCAAAAGCACTCACCTTAATTATACCTATTGAATTCTTGTTACTATTAAATTTACTTGGTAGATGACTTAAGAGAGTCATTCCATGTCTACCAGGTGTTTGATTTGCCAAGTCAACTACCTGACTGGATTGACACCATTAGGTATCAGTTGCATGAATATTAAGTTCCCAGTGATAGTTCAAAGCCATAAATCCCAGCTATAGTAATGCTTGCAATCTTTTGTATTCCACACAATAGTGCTGACTCAGAGGGCATATTTTCCATTATATACAGAAAAATAGAACCAAGTTCAGAATATCCATGTTCTCAGACACACTAGCTACATTATTAATTAATAAGCTGGGCAGTTGTGTCACTCAGTTATGCTGTTTAAAAAATGTAAATATTCAGCCCTAAATTTTAATAAATTACATTAAATTCATTAGTAATATATTTTATTTCTACTATATTATATAACATTTAAATATACAATCTATATAATCCATTCGAATCATTCTATAGAATATTAGAATCAGAACAAACTGTTTTAAGATTGCTGTTTTATTTAATTCATACTATTAAATGTATAATAGTTTAATATATAATCCATATGATTCATTTAAATTATTCTTTAGTTTATTGAGAATCAGAACAATACACTGTTTGTAATATACTTTAAGCATTGTGATAAGCTGCAATATTTGGACTGTTGCCTTCAATAGGCAATATTATGAGCATCTCTGCAATATTTTCAACATCACAGTTATAATATTTTAAACTGTTGATAATGACTGTTTTGAATATTGAATTATTAGTGATTAGATAGTGATTTAGTTATTTATTTATTATTCAGAGTTTATTTACTTCTCCCCACATGGGCTACAGCACATTTCCAACATTTTTAATAACTCTTATTTGTAAACCAAACAAATACAAAATGTTGACTCCAAATAAGGAGGCCAAGAAAGTGTATATATATATATACTACAATAATAAAGTGAAACTGAAAATATACATACTTAAAGCAATGTTCAATTACAGTGAGCATAAACAGGTTTGTAGTGCCATTGATAAAGACTGTACAGTAATAGAATGTGTGTAAGTAGAAAAACTGGTAGAAGCAATCTTGACAGAGCATCAGCAATGTTACAGGTAGAAGGCACATAGAAAAAGGAGAGCTGTTTGAGCTGGGCTATAGAGCCCAACAAATGGACCTCTGGGCAGTTGAAAGGGCTGGCCTGTTTGAGTCTGCCAATAACTCCCAAGTTATCCGACCCAATGGAATTGCCAAAACACACCTTGAGGATGGCCCAACCAACTGCCCAAAGCTCAGCTTGTTGTGAGATGAGGTTAATCTGAAAAACATGAAAAAGCCCTAGCAGGTATCCAATATCTATCTTAAGGGTAGCATCAACAATCCAAATGCATGAAGAAGGCTGAGCTCTTGTGAAAGGCTTCCAGGTTCCCTTGAAAATCTCTCTAAAGAGAAACCAATTTTAGAGCTAAAAGAGAAATATAAGTTTAAAAGTCATATATATGATCAATATTGTTCCCAATAGGATTGATAAAGTTTGAGTATTAAAATCAAGAAGAAGTCCACAGAACAAAATAGTTTGTGTAGGTGTGAGGTGAAACTTCTTATGGTTTACTTGAAACCCTGCTTGTTCAAGTGTGGAAATGACAGAAGGAGTGATGTTACAAAGGTCTGCCTCTGAGGCGATTAAGATAGTGTTATCTATATGAGTCCAACAGAAAATATGTTTGGGAACAATTCTCTTAAGGACTACAAGCAGTGTGGATTTTAAGATGGCTGATAAGGGACTAATTCCCTTGGGTAATCTTCAAAATTCCAAAAAAGAAATAAAGACTGGCATATTCCTTGAGTGTTCCTTGGTGTTTATGTGTACATATTTTAGTATTTGATGTGCATAGGTACTTTAGTCTGAGGTACTTTATTAAAGCACTAATGTGTTTATTTTGTAAATATGAATATAACTATATGTAAGTAAATTGATGTTTTTTGTCATTACATAGCTACTATGATATACTGAGAAATCTGTCATTTTCATTATTTGTATATGTATAATTGGTCTAAAACTTTCTGTTTTGATAATTAGGTATTTTGTTAGATATTTTCAAGGATAATAATTTTATTGTTTGTAATATACCATAAAATAGGGTTTTTATAACCTGCAATATTATGGCTGCAAACAGTTATCACAACACTACTTTTAATAATACATTATACACATTTAATATATGTTCTGATTTGAAAGACGCATTATCATTTAATCTTTTTTTTTAAGATTAGTAGCCCTGCTAGTCTTTTCCTTCTAACTTTAGTCATCATACTGCACAAGAATAAATGTATACAGAATATTCTTATTATTTTTACTTCTTGCTGAACTTGTAAAATATGTCATATATAGTATTTTGGCATAGTCATATATAAATAAATAATACTATATCAGAGAGACTTTCTGACTCTGAATCCTAAATAGAACTATAAGAAAGGAATTAAACAGTTAGTACATTATTTCTATACTACTGAAACTGCATGAACAATATTTCCTAAATCAATCTGAAATTTCAAAAGGCTAAAACTACTGTTTTCTGCTTAGGATAATAGATATTTATTCTTTTGGCAACCAATTAGGAATTACAATCATTTACAATTTAGTCCAATCAAACTGGAATATTTTATTCTTTCCTAATTCATCATAACACTTAGAAAATACTGCAATTTCTATATATTATTAGTATGTACCTATAATAAATTATATCAAAATGTACTTCAGTCAAATTATTCCTTGTACAATTTTATGTTAAAAGATTTTAACTTTTGCTTCCTGTTTTACTGACTATATTTTAATATTAAAATAATAAAATTAGTATAGATTTTTCTTTCAGTATTTATTGGTATTTAATTACTGGATTTTGCATTTATTTAATTTTTTTTTAATAAACATTTTTGTTATAACAAAAGTGTCTAATTTGGGTATAGTTATAGAAATCATCTGTAATTGCCCATTATATGTATATCACTGACACTCATCACTTCAATGTCACTGAAATGCAGGAGTAATCTATATAAAGAGGTCACATATATAGTATGCATAATGTCAACATATGTACTGCAAATATAAAAGAGAGAAATCACAGTGGAAACAAACACTACACCACTGTGTATAGAACTATTCAGTACATGTGCACTATACATAAGCATCTGACTGGGGCAGTATCTTTATATACAGGTCTATACTATGACTCTTGATAATATTCAGTATGTAACAGTACATTAGAGTGTATTCTGATTCCTGTATAATAATACATACATACATAATAAAAGGCTTGGCCCACAGTGTCATTATATTGTATAGCCTTATGAGTAATGTATGTATATGGACTACATTAGAATTACTCAACCAATTGCACATTGGAATAATAGAAATATGATTGAATAATGAATAAGTTTTATTCCATTTTCAGTTTTAGATAGCCATTCTTTTAGCCAAGGGTTGAAATTTTAGATATCCATAATAATTTGCTTTAAAAGTATTCAAATATTTTTTGTGCGTATGAATAATCAACTTATATTTGGGATACATTACTCTCAAATAATTTGTTATCCTATTAATATATTATTCATGTAAATTATACACATTAATTCTTCCTTTGAGTGAGAAATTTTCTTTTTAGTATTATTCTTTGTCTATAATTTGATTGAATGAGACATTATTCACTCATTATTCACTCATTATACCATATGCCTATTAAATTGAGTCATTATCACTTCTTAAGTTGGTATCAGACTAAAAAAGTGTAATAAAAGCTGTACAAAACAAAGTTAAGAAAGCATATAGTAATTGTAAAGTAGCCATTGGTCAAATAAAAATAACATTCTTTACCTTTTTTGCATCCCTGCATCTAATTGGCTTAAATTTTATGTTCTTCATATTGATAAAATTTGTTACTAATTTAATAAAAAATGAATATAATACAAGGTAAATTGCATATTTAATTTTATTTGTTGGAATATATATATTAATTAATTAGTCACCATAGGCATATATACTGTGCAGTTCACCATGTATTATTATTATTAGCACATAGGCTAGTCACCTATACATATATTTAATTTATATAAAAAAACAGTTTAGCTGCATTGTTAATTTTTTATTATAATATCATTTATTTTGAATAATAAAATATTATATGAAAGATATCATTTATTCCTTCTTACTATATCTAATAAATCATTTTTGAGCTTTATATTTTATTTATTAAATCTTTTTCTGTTTATCCATGTGTTTTCAGTCTCATGTATATTCTTTACTATATTTATTCAAAATATACGTTTTCAGGTATATTTCAAAATGCCTGGTCTTCAAGAGAACATGTACAATAGCTCAATGTCAAGAAATGGTGCTTTGAAGAGAGGCGTGAGTACTACACATTTACTTTGCATTTTGTTTCTTTAAATATATTGACACAAATGATTTTCATAAATTTTAGATGGAAACAGATGACATGATTGGTGGTAAACGTGCCAGATTCGACCAAGCTGAGGCAGCTTTAATGCTGAAATCTGTAAGTATCATTAAGATTATGTAATATCCAACTATTAGTTAACAACTACATGATGCTTCTTTTGGATCATGTCCAAGCAAAGCAATAAACTTTAAAAAATTTAAAACTACTACAATTTGTGTGAATTTTTCAATTATTACATAAGGAACCAATTAAAGTTCTTAAATTAATTAGTTTTTATTTCTAGAAGTGAAATTTTAGCATAATTACTGCTTTTGTGTTACACATAATTTAAAAACTTTCTGAAACAATCTTTTTTATTTACACTATGTGTTTTATTTAAGTTGTGTATTAAGTGTAATCAGAATGTTTAACTAAAAGGAATTAGTTTAAATAACATATTCTATGCCTATGATACAAGTTTGCTTTAAATGTATTATAATAATTTGTAAAATATTTGGACTCATGTATTTACGGTGTATTGATTGACTACATCATTTTAACATTGAACATGTGCTTCGAAACACAAAACGAATTAAAATAATAGCTATTCAGTAGTATCCACAGTAGTATTCAGGTAATTATTTGTGAAAAATCTTCTTGGTTTTATTTATTTAGATTTGAATGGGTTTCATCACACTTTTCTATTTATTCTTCATGCTATTAATTCATATTGCGTGAATGATTCTATGTTCTGTTCAAATTTAATCTGTTTCCTTGCTTTCTAAAAACACATTTGTCTGAAATAAGCTATTAGTATTCTAAAACTTAAAGTGAGAAATTTATTCTCAATTATAGATATTTGCTTTACTTAATTGATTGACTTTATAAATGATGTATGGACGATTCTATAGTTTCAATTTTTAAATCATAATTAATCCTGAAAATATTTTCAGATGCCTTTCTATGGCGATGTTTTGGATGAAGCTGTTGCTTCTACTTCACAGTTGTGTTCTCCAATCAACGTAAGTTTAAATCCAGTCAACCATTCCGATTAAACTTGCATGCTTTGTTGTTAAAATATATATCTTTATTATGTTTATAAGATTAGCACCATCGTCATGTGATACAAACATGTATCCAATTATGGATATCATATTTTAGTTTCTATATTGCATTTTCTGAATATTGCTCTCATTTCAGCCCGTTTCTGTACCTAATTTACAGCCGTCTGAAGTCGGACATAATTCAATGGATACGAGTGAAAATATTGCAGTTATGCCCGCTAATGCTATGTATGGCTACATAATTTATATCTCACTATACTAGTGTATTACTTTTAACGCCACAGGCATCGAAACGAATACAATTTTTATTTAGATATTAAATTTTACTGAGTGGCTTATGTGACATGCAATTCATAAAGTTTAGTTTTACTGGGTTATTTAAACTAAACATTTTTTCGTCATAAACATGGAGATATAAATTCGTGTCTTACTACGTTTATTGTTAAATGAGTGAATCTTTATTTAGTAATTGTGTTTACTCCATTCTCTTCATTTCCTGGTTATAATATTTCTCTCAACACCCATAAAAGGAATAATTCGATTTATCGTTTATCATAAATAATACATATGGTTTTATGCGTTCTATTTACTAGTTTAGTTTTTATAGAAACATTTTTTTTCTCATAGGTATAGCGTATATATTCTGTGATACTACGGTGATAGTATTACATCTTATTCTCGGTATAAAGCATCCAATTAAATTGCATATTCTAAGTGATTTAAAGATACGTGTGTGGTAAACGTATCTAAAATTACCTTATGCGTCGAGGTTACCTGAATTTCTCTGTTACTACATAATAAGGCATAATGTTGTGATAGTATTAGTGTAACATCCTGTTATAGAATGCTGTAACTGGCATATTATATTTCTAGACCTAGTTATTAGGCGTATAATATCATATTTGTACACATTATATGGTCCTATTGTTTCTGTGCTATTATATTATGTGCAGCTTTCGTAGGTAGTTTCTGTATTTGAATTATTAAAAGTTGTAATCTTTGCATATATGTCTATACCTATCTACCGCTATGTATGTCTACGAGGTTAGACTGTGCTGTTTGTCTATACACGTTTCATATGTGCTTCTTATAGAGTGCAGATTTTATATCTACTTCGTTGTCGCGTTAATTTTGCTTATGCTTATGCTAACTAAAACAGTGCCACAAAGATACTACATACCGCGTTATATCTATAATACTCTTCATCGTGGCAGACATAATTAATTAATGATGTTTCTTTTCTCTTGATTAATTTATTGCAGTAAATGCAGCTTTTGCAAGTACTGTGGCTATAATATATCTTTGCACATGCTTTGAAGGGGGAACAGAACGTAATAACAGCCAGTCATGTAATTTATTGTACCTATATGTTTGCACAGCTGTACAGTTTTATTTAAAATTAAAATAAGAAATCTTTAAATTTTATTAGAGTTTTGACTACAAAATTGATAAATGAAAATTTCCTATGCTACCAATATCAGTGTTTTATTGTAACAAATTTTCAAAAATATTAAGTTCAAATGCTAGTGCAATAGCACAATACATAGCTTATTATAGATATATTATTCTGCTTCAATCATTTGATTTCATTTTTAAATATTTGCTATTTTTTGTTTTTAATAATATGGACATAATTTTGCAAGCCTATTTCTCATTTTCAAAAGACAAAAAGGAAATAGAAGTTTTGTAAATGTATGACATTTAGTAATTTATATTTGATAAAAAATGTCTTGTTAAATGTAATATTTACTATTCGTTTGTTAAAATTCTTATATTGAAACATTTTATTGACTCATCTCATTCTGTTATTGCTACATATCCTTATATGTTTTTGTTTTTACTAAGTTATATCTTTCTAAAATGTGTAAATGTATAGGTAAGAAATTTACTATTTAAAAATGCTGAACATATATTAAGGGTCTTTTGTAATCATCGATAACTTTGAAATAACTTAATAATTTTTTAGTGGTTTGTGTTGCTTTATTATTGTCTTATGCATATCTTGTAAAGAACCGTTTAAACTAATCATTGATAGAGTTTGGATCTTTCTCTGTTGAATCAACAGTTAGCCAAGATGCAGATAGACAACATGTATGTCTGGTTGTGTACATAGTATTTTACATATCATTAATTTAAGTTTATAAATATCATCGAAGTGTGTGTAAACGAAGTCTACCTATGCTATATACTTTGATAAAATGTGTTGGATAATTGAAAATATTATATAGGTACACAGATGTATATATTTGTGTGTGGCTGTGTTTAAAGTATTATTTTCCTACTTTTAATTGTTTAAAAATCATAATATTTTGAGTTATTTTGTATTTGTTATTTTCAATAGTTTCGGTTTAAACTCTTTTTATACTAATATATTACACTGCTTAGGTATATCATATGATTATTTAACTTTTTATTGTTGGTATTACTGTTAATAAAATAATTTGTAAGAGTTTTCTTATGAATCGTATAGTTTACGCTATTATATTACTTCAAATGTATCTATTTATATAGAAATAAATATTATCTTTCTATGGCTTTCAAAAGTTGTTCAAATTGATAATATTTTCACTTCTTCCTATATTCCCTTTCAGGCCGGATTTGGCGTTATCTTCCAACTACAACCATGTCCGAAGCTTCTGTCGACCACATCTTGACAATTTCTACCGGTGCAATTACTATCATGATATCTACTTTTAATCATATTGTTCATGCTTCCGCTCATTAAACAACAAAAAGTATGTATACAACAGACAACATCGTATTATAAGCATTTCCAAATAATACGCTCTCATAAAACAACACATGCATATAACCATTGTACAATATCAATTAATAAGGCAGCTTGATTTTGATATATACTCTTCGTCTTTAAATGAAAATAGAACGCAGCATTCACAGATGAACGCTATATATTCTAATCCATTGTCGTGCTACTCTATATTATATTGTCAGATTTTCTATATAACCATAGTGATCATATTTCTAACTCGTGCTGAACTCATTTTAACCCTCTGTTTTGTACTACCAATTTTGAATATTTGGCTGTTTCCCCCACCTATAGAAATTTCAGTTATTTTGCTGTTTACCAAATTTATTCTATCAAGTGTTCCATTTTGACGTTTGTATACGTGACAACTGTCTTATATCTCGATTAATCCTCTTTTCGTTTTCTTCTGTTGTTATGTAACATTTGGTTTTCTTTTAAGTTTTCTAGTTGACTACTTTTCTATTGTGCATCATTCTATCGGACATTGCTCTTTTCTGTCATTCTATTTTTCACAAGATCTTATTGTGGCTATTCACAACTTTACACATATTCAAAAATAGTTTCTAACGCGTAATATGCATTTAATTTGTTTTGCGTTTGTTTTTGTAATATTTCGCTCATTTTCTATATACGTTATTTATATCAATTTGACCATATTCATTTACCACCAATTTGACGGACACGTCTGACCTTGTTCTGACCGTTGTCTATTGCTTGCTAGTATTCTTAGTATTCTTGCTAACAGTTTGTGCCTTTTAACTAAATATTGTCTGTTTGTTTACATGTTCTGCGTATTGAGATTATACATTTAGTCAGGTTTTATTAATGTTTTGCATCTTTTAGACCTGGGGACTATTTTAATTTAGTTTTAAAATGTTAAAAGTCCTAAATATGTATATAGATTAACGCCATATAAAGGTCTAATCTCATGGAGTGCTTTAGAATTTATAAAGGTTGTACAGAAATATGAAACTTTGTAGAAAAACTATCATTTGGCATTATTATTCAAAGCTTCACCATGCGCCAGTATTTATGATAAAAGATACATATTGCTATTATTCTTATTAGGCCATTATCTAAAATCTACAAATAAATTTTGTCAGTAATATTTCGTTTTTGTTAATATCGAATGATTACAGGTACATAATATTATACGTGTAAAAGAAATTTGATGATTAGAGTCTTAAAATTAACATGCGTTGTAAGTTATGCATGAAAAAGTTATATAAAGAGAAACATTCAAAATAATCTGTTCAAATATACAGTTTAATGGATTAGACCCAGTAGTATAATATATATACTTCAAATAGAGCATTTCTAATTCTAGTGGCTAAAGTTGTTTTCTGACAACCTGATATTTAAATCAATAATTAGTTCACCAAAACATGTATGTATTTGGCTATAATTAAATTGTACAGCAAGAAAACTTATTTAAAAATAGGTAGAAATATTCACTAAATTATTTTAACGACTTATAGTCATTTTCCAATAAATATAAAGGTTCTACGCTGTTTGACAATTACATATATTATATTACACAGTAATCAAAGCAATGAAAATCCGCTATAATCAACCCTTTACCTAAAACAATCAATTCGCCCAACGTCACCGCAACTGACTATCGACCTATAAGCATCATACCAGTCCTTACACTTGTCATAGAAAATCATCACTTGAACCTACCTCTATTCAGCTGTAGAGAGTTCACCATCAAACCTGCACTTCAACGACCAATTCGCCTTTCGACCCACAAGTTCAACAATAGCTGCCATCATCCTACTGTTGTCTATTATCACTCACAAACTTCCTCACTCACCTTACATCCATGTCATAGCTCTAGACTTTTCAAAAGCTTTCGATACAATTTGGCACAGCACCCTTTTTGAGAAACTGTCTCTACTTGATCTATCCGACGAAGTCTACAACTGGCTAGTAAGCTACAAAAACCAAAACCACTGCACCAAATACGAAGGTGTGACCTCCAATCTCAAATAAATAAACGCAAGTCTTATCCAAGGCTCAGCCGTAGGACCAGTAGCCTACACAATCGCTACACCAGACTTGTCACCGGTAAACAAAGATAAACAAATGGTGAAATTCGCAGATGACACTTATCTCATTATCTCCAGCCAGTACTCTAACACACGCCATGAAGAACTTCAGCACATCAGAAAGTGGGCTATTACCAATCAACTTTAGGAAAACAAATCAAAAGAAGTTATCTTTACTCAAGGTAAAAAATCAATTGCAAAT
Organism: Invenusta paracnida; assembly: GCA_036023295.1. Taxonomy (NCBI): domain Eukaryota; kingdom Metazoa; phylum Platyhelminthes; order Proseriata; family Coelogynoporidae; genus Invenusta; species Invenusta paracnida. The sequence goes on from JAYRBW010009741.1 coordinate 12,570, forward strand.
CCAGAGGAAATGACGGACATAAAAAGGGTGTCACAATAAATATTCTTGGAGTCACTTTCGAAAATCGACTATTTATGAGTAACCCCATCATTAAAAACTCTGGTCTCTTGCGCAAAATCGCTTTACGCCCTGCGTATCCTCCGCCACCACGTAATGCCCATATCCTCGCTTCACGGTATATTCCAAGCTTTTATTTTATCAAAATTTCTCTATGCGTCTCCTGTCTGGTGGGCTTAACTAACAAAAGTGAGAAAGGTCGCATGGAAAATTACCTTCGTAAGATCAAACGGTACGGGTGCTGCAATCCTAAAAGTCCCCCAGTGACCAATTTATGTTAACAAGCGGACAGCAAATTCTTTTCAAGTATCCTCAAGAACTCCCGCCATCTCCATGATCCACTTCTTCCAAAAGATAAAACGCATAGCCATATGTTACGACAGCGTGGCCACAATTTAACGCTGATCCCTAGCTGTCCAAACTACTTTACAAAACAAGAACTTCTTCGTTAGAATGCTATAATATTAATATGCGCGGTCTGTTAGATGTTTTAAATATATACATTTTTCTATTATATCTAAAGCAAAAACGACAGCGTCTTAAAAATGAAAGCAAAAAAACTAGTTCCTCAAAAGAGAAAAGTTAAAATTATATTGATGATACGTATAGTACAACCATTGAAGAAATTGACATGAAAGTTAACCCAAGACTTTTATTGTTACAATGCTTGCTGTTTTAAAATGCATAAAAATGGATAAATAAGTAACATATATGAGGTATATCTAAACCATAGAGTAATGATTATACAAAGAGTG
>JAYRBW010009752.1:0-13380 GCA_036023295.1 Invenusta paracnida
CTACACACACGACATGATCGTAGGAGTCTGCAATAAAGAGGAGCATCATATCGAGATTATTGCAGAAATAAGTTCAATTTTCTATTTTGAAGTTTCGTCACATTGCTCATATAATTTTATTCTCACATAGTTTTTAAGAGGACAGAATTTGAAGCATATTTCACAATGTAACAATAAATTTGTTTAAGTGAATTTTTTGTACCTTATTTTTTGTACCTTTAAATGATAAGAAATTAATTTGAAAAACTATATTTTAATATATAGGATTCTGTTCGTCCTTGAAAAAGCCAGATTAGTATATTTATTTTCTAATTACATGTTGGCACCATTAACAATGTTGAAACAGTAAACATACTTAATTCAGGCAGTACCTATATACCTAGTGAAATATAAACAAAGCTAAAAGTGAAATTTCCTGCTTTTTCCCTTGTGTCTGGTTCCAGTCACGAATAAGGGCCAAAACATAGTCACCAAGCATTCTTTCATTGTACTACTAGCCATGGTATCTCTACTCAAACTCCGTCAAATCTTGATGAAACCGCTCTCCCTGCTCTTTGGAATAAGCACCAATATTCGACTTGAATACATGAAGATGAGAATGCAACATATTATGTTAAATTTTAGAGACATTCGACATCCCATCTGTCTGTAAGAGTCTGTAATTGATATGTAGTTGATACTATGTAATGGCTAAATCATAAGAATGTTTTCTCTGTTAACAAGCGCCTGTCTTTGATATTCTTCTCACCGGTGACATATTCTTCTAGAAATGGCCAAATTATAACCTTAGAATGTATAGCATCGACTCTACTGTCCCATAAACAATGGAAACACGAATACTTTGAGTAGCTTTCTTAAAAACCAACTAGAAATGGGATCATTTTAAAATCCCCAATCACTTCCCACGAGTGCTCGTTGTATTCCACTTCGGAGAGAAAACGTTAGACATTTGTATAATCTTCTTTCAGATAAACAGAATGAGCGATTGAAAAAGTTGAATGCTTGTTGCCATTATGCAGGAGCACTGCTTCCAAAGTTAAACAGGAACTGTTGATAAAGAGTCGCCAACTCTCTGGATGATAATGAAATCTAATGTATTGAAATGACCCTACCACATTATGACAGAAACAAAACTTTTCAGCGTGAAATACTGAAAGAGTGAATGTCGTTTTCGCTGTCTTGATACTCGATAGCTTTGATTCGATTAGGTTCCATTCCATCCATCTTGATGTCTTGCAAAATTCAATTTTGCAAGCTCCATATCTCTTCTCAAGATCTTCTTTTTGAGGAAATATGACTTGGAAACCTCATCAAAATACTCCTGCTCTTCACTCTCATTCCCTGATTCGTCATCACTGCTTTCTATCGGATTAGGCTATGGAGTCCTGGGTACAAGAATCTCTTCACAATATTCTACTGTTCATAATGTTGATATCGGGATTGTCAAAGAGAGAAGTCTTTTTTCCTCTCAAATAATGGGATAAATCAAGACAGTAAAAATAGCAGTCGGAGACATGATGGCTGGTTGGCTTTCTCCAAATACGTGGAACGACAAACTTTATTTTCTATTTTCTTCTCTGTACCAAGCTTCAAATGTTGAACTGCAATATATCAATTAATGTTTTTATTATATTTATATGAGAATACTTTTGAAGAATCAAGCTAATGTTACATTGTACGTATAGAAGCCACAATAGTATAATTATATGTTTTTATTGGCATTAGCAACAAACAACATGTGGAGTCCATATTTTATCTTGATCTCCGATTGCTACTCCATAGAATTCTGCATAGGCCACAGTAAAAGTACCACAGTTTAAATATTGTGCTTTACAGATTTTGAACTAACAAAACTACCACACATGTGGCAGAATATTTATTATGTAGTATACAATACTGTCATCTAGTGTGCTGGTATAGAGAAATGATTTGCAACCACAATGAATGCTCTTAAACTATTGCTTGTGACCAAATAAAGTTAACTATAGTAAAAAAACTTTCTTAAACGGAAAAATAACATTTTTATTACACAGAAAGATTATGATCTGTCTATAAACCCGAATGTTGAGTATTCCATCGTGGACACTTATTTATAATGAAATCAAATAATTGTTTCAATTTTTGAGATTCTAATATTTCATAATTTAAATGAGAAAAATTGGTTTTTGAAACTTTTTGCATAATTGATGTTATTAATGGTAATTGTCTATTTAAATTACAAATATCACAGTCCTGTAAAGGAGTAAAATTCACATAATAGGTAATAACCAACACAATTCTTTCAAAATTGGATGCAGAATCTTACAGCCACTAAAAATTCCTTTTAATTTTAAATTACATTATTTAGATATAATAGTTATATATTTGTAAATTGAAATTTTCACGGTATATATATATTAATATACATATAATTACAATTCAATTCATATATAAATTATCCTCTTTAATGTAAATAATTAAAACTATCTGTTTAGAACCAAACTACAGGCATTACAAGTTAAATACCTAAAGCCGTACTCCTAATGCGGAACCTCTTCACTCGCAGTTGATTAAAGTCTATTTGTGAGTCATATTATAGTTGTCACGTGTATACTATTACACTTATAAATCTTCACTAAAGCTAATCAACAGTCATACTTGGTGGCATCTTGTTAAAATCTTGTTCATATACTAACAAGTGAAGGTTAATTCACAGAAATTAATCAAAATATACATATAATATGTAATTTTGAAAAATTAAGTATATGCCAACTCATTTAAATATTATTACGAAAACGAATATATTTCACAATATATAAATATTGTATATTTACTATTTTTTATATCGCAGTATTTATAAATCTAAAACATTTCTGTATTTTGACCACACACTAACTTATTCAAATTGTTAAACCAATTGTTTAGATAGCCAATTTATGTTTATAAAGTATATTCTAACTGAACTGTTAGTAATAAAAACACTGAAGACTGACAATTGAGTATTTAATTTTTTAATTTTTTAGTACTTCATTCTATCAGTATCATGAATATAGTGGATCAGCAAAAATCTAAATACTCAATTTGCAGTCGTTGACTTTTTCTTTACTACTAACTTTTTTAATAAACATGGTGCAAAAGGAGAATCCCATTTCTTTATATATTCTAACTCATTTAAATATTATAGAAGAAATATCGTTAATCAGTATAGTCGTTTTACCAGTCTTTTTAATCTCGGAAATTAAAATGTTGAAAGCATCTTTATTATTACTATAATCTTACATCTTCAAATTGTTACGAAATTTTTTAAGATAACAAATCTAAGTATATAAAGTAAAACACATATCGGAGGGTTAATTATAATAGTCTTCAAACAAATAGAAGTGGTTTAATCTAATTTTAGGATGACATGGAACTGATATATATTTTTCCAAAAAGTAAATTTTCAAAATACGTAATCAACTTTAGATGGGAAAAACGACATGATATTGCACATTGAATTGAAATATAAGGTATTATGCATGTAATAAAGATTTTGAATTTATGATATATCCATTTTTTAACCACAAAACATATTAAAATTTAATCAATCATTAATTAAAAAATAAATATGAATTTTTGCAAATAAATATTTTGATATTTCATAAATCACATTAACTTAACTTACCGAAATAAGAGTCTAAATTGTCGAATTATTATTATAAAAACATACAAGTATAAAAATTAATATAAAACAATTGTTTCAAACTAACTATCCTCCACAGATTTCAACTTTTCACTGGTGATAAATTCAACGATATATTTCCCGTAAGCATTGGTGTCCTTTGCTTTCTCTAACATCTTGGGACTTGCATCCAGACCATCAATGTTCTTGAAGCCTAGTTCCCGCATCTAAATTTATTTATTAATAAAGTAAATATCAGATTTGGAGACTTTTGCCTTCCTAATTGTCCAAAATATACCATCTCTTTAAAAATCAAAATGAACTGTATAAACTCAAATAAATAATTTACAGTAATAATATTGTCTAAAAATATTTGGATTTTTTATACTGTCAGGAGTTTTAATATGAATTTTAGTTAATTAAACGAATGAATGAAAATAGAAAATATTTCTAAATAATCAAAATAAATATAATTTCACGATGTTCGTACCCGTTTCATAAAATAATCATAGATAAAAACAAAAATATATATATATATATATTATGGCACACAACAATAATAAGAGTCTTATTTTCGTTATATGTATAATAAAATATATCAACGTTTATGTGTGAAAAATTATGAAAAGTATTTAGATATATTTATTGAAATTATTCACAGTTTATTTAATTAATTTACGATCATATAATTAGTTGGAAAATTATAATTCTTCACATTACTTTAAAAAACTGTTCAATTTGTTTAATTTGAAATATCATACTCTTTGGAAAACTGTTCACAAAATTTAATATTTATAATATCAATTAGACTTTTTTTGCTCAAATTGTCATTAATTCCAAACGAATTGCAAAGCTCAATTTAGAAAAAGAAGCGTCAAAATTGATGTCTCACCTTATTGGCTTATAAAAATGCAATCACGGGGAGGGAATTCTAGAAAATGCATATATATGTTACAAAAATTCAAATTACAGTAATTTTCATTTAATTTGCCAACTAGATCATCAAAATTCTTTTGACTGTATTTTTCAAATCGGTTGGATTTTTATAATTTGTAACTTATGGAGAGGCATCATTGCCGCAAAACTCAACAACTAGACATTCAATTAAGGATCGAATAATTGCATGTTTCGAAGACAATGTTAACTTTCTTGATTTTGCACATCGACTGACCATTCCTGAATAGACGGCCCGAAAAATTATCAATAAATATCACCATAATGGACGACGGAACGTTCTGTGTCGAGGAGATGATATTGCTCGACCGATTAGTTGACTTTGTCGAAAATAATCCCATTATTGCTTTAAAATAAATGAAATACATCAACGATTTTCCAGATGATTCTGTGTCCATTGAGACCATAGGTCGCTCATTAGACGGTTAATGTATCACATTAAAGAAGATGGTTGCGGAAGCTCGAGCCATATTTGCTGAATGGTTAGTGAAGATCAGAATGCGGACTACGCATATTTACATTGATGAGTGTGGGGCAAACTGTTGGACAGAAAGAACGCAAGGACGCGCAAGACGTGATTTGCCAGTTGTTTATTTAAATCGAGGTCAACGTGGACGAAATTTAGCAATGTTTGACGGTATCAAACCAGCATGGTCTCATCCATGCTACTTCGTTTCTCAGTGGAATGAAAATCGAAAAAGTGTAGAATTTCTTGGGAGAATTGTTTACCAATACAAACAAACACTTTTGTCGCTATCTTCCATAACGCATCATCGCACAATAATCTTCCGATTCTAAGATACGCAGACTTTCGAATCCCGAAATGGCAGTGGCTAACAATACCTAATCATATTTTTGTTACATATTTCTCAGTATTGGAATATATTTCAATATGTTATACTTTGCAATCTATTAATATGGAGTGATTATTTTGTTTTTCAATTTGTGAAATTCTTTTATTTTTAAATATGCTTCTTCAAAAATTATTATCTTCCCTCCCCCATCATTTTATTAAATATTAATTGACTAGTATTATATTATTAGCTGTTCGTTTTTAATAAACGATAAATATATAACAATATAGACAAATAGTTAATTAATTGATCACCATATATATACTTATTAAGTGCTATTTGTCGCATATTTAAATCGAAAGCAATATTCTTTAAGTTTAGTTTATAATTTGAATGAAAATGACAGCAATTTGAATACCTGAAACGTAAATATGAATTTTCTAGAATCTCTGTACAATGTTAATCAGTTAATAAGAAGCAGTGTAAATTATACGCTTCGTTTTCTAAATTAAGTATTTACAATTCATTTGGAATTATCACCAATTTGAGTGAGAAAACTTAAACATATATATCTATAAAATTCAATATACAAAGCGATATTTAAATAGAAATTTGAAATTCAAAACATATATTATCACATTATGTAACATTAAAATGTAAACTTTGTTTTCTAAGGAAAAATTTAGAATAGTCGGTTAAAGAATTCTATTCTGCACATGAACTGTGTATGTGTATGTGAATTTGATACGTACAAACTGTACTTATAACAAGCTCCATACAAGAGAAATATCCAACATACCTTATTCCCCAAAAGACCGGTACCCGCACCGATGTCCAGAACAAGAGAGTCCTTGTTGTCGATGTATTCTTCTGCTTTACGTGCAATGCCATTCACATGATTGTAGCCTTTAGAAGGTTGGACGACATCCTGAAATGATACATCGCATGTTATTTGTCATTTAGATTAAACTGATTAAAATTAGTTTAACTAAAACATTTCCTAATTGCTCAATTAATGGTGTGAGTATTAAAAAAAGAATCTAATATTAAGTCTTATATGTAGCTTAAATTGTAATAATCGATTAAACTATCAAATTATTATTCAAAAAATTCAGAAAATCAGATTTTGCTAGAGAATATTTGCTGAAAAGACAATATAATTGATTAAAACCTATAAAACAACAAATATTTTCATTATACTTATATATATATATATAGCCTTTTCCTGCCATTAAAAAACATGTAAAAATTAGTTATCAATCAAAATCTAATGATATCCTTAGGTTTTATTTACTTTTAGATATAAGTTACATTTTTTTATATAATATTCTTATAATGATCACAAATGATATTTGTAATTTTGAAATATAAATTACTTATATAAATAATATATACATTCTAAAATACTCAATATTATTAGAAAGAGCATGAAAAGTTCTATATAAAATCAATATTTCAATTTATCTCAAACAATTGACAAGTGACGAACTCAAATTTGTTGTCAAATGTTTTAATTGTGTTGATCGTAGTTCCATTGAAAACCTATACTGTACATTACTTTAAAAAATTATTCATTGTAACGTTTTTTTTAATAATAACTCATATTAATTTTAATAAAGACTTACCTCATCGTATGTCTTGGACCAATTGTCATAAAAATTGGCAACTTCCTCTTTCCCATTCAAACGAACAGCCTGAATATACTTATCACTAAAATCTTCCATAATTTTGTCGAGGACTATGTGTGTATCTCTGTGTTAGTAGCACTCTGTACACACAATGCTAGCTCGCCTACAATAATAACATTAAAAAAAAGTAATTTTAAATAAAAGTTTTACAATGCATTTTGAATCTATTTTTAAGTTATATGTTTTGCTATCTTTTATTTTATATAAATATATATATAGCCTTTTCCTGCCATTAAAAAACATGTAAAAATTAGTTATCAATCTAAATCTAATAATATCCTTTGGCTTTATTTACTTTTAGATATAAGTTATATTCTTTTTATATAATATTCTTATAATGAACACAAATGATATTTGTAATTTTGAAATATAAATTACTTATATAAATAATATATAAATTCTAAAATACTCTGTATTATTAGAAAGAGCATGAAAAGTTATATATAAAATCAATATTTATGAATAAAAAATATAATAGGTATATTCTGTTTAGAAAATGTTCAGTACCTTTAGGAAACCAACTGATCGAGCTATAACTAGCCCTAGGCCTATTTTCATAATTCACTGGTTAAAAATATATATATATATATTAATATGAGAGATTAGTTAGGTTTTAGGTGAATTAGGTAGGTACATTATACTACTAAAATGGACAGCATAACTAGGACTAATTTAATAATGTGCTTAAAAAATAATTGTATATTCTTTTATCAACATTCGTCTTCATATATTTATTCCTATTTCCTGTTGTTATGTATATTATATTTAAAATCTATAAATGTCATTTTTATACTTGATAAAACCCTTTTTTATGGCAAAGCATGTTAGAGAATTATATACATCTATATTTAATTAAATATATTTTAAATATAACACTAATCATTAGTGAACTCATATATATATATGTCAGAACTGTCACATATTAAACCTTACAAAATCAAAGCCAAATGTATTTTCTTTTAAAATGATAACAAATTTAAATTTTAAATAATGGTTAATGGGTATGATTGAATAAAAATATCATTTTTTAAATTAATAATTAGATACATATTACATGCAAATTATCAGTAAATCAATACCTATAACTGTATATAAACCTTGTTTTAATGAAATAAATTTTTAAAATTGGACATAAATGCCTAATTTCACAGGAAGCTATTATAAATATATAAAGGTACACTAGACATATACAGGTAACATACATACACTATGGCAAAATGTTACAATGGTGTAGTGTTGTGTTGTTAAAACATCATTACTGCAAAACATCACAACATTAAAGAATTTTGCTCCCATCACATGGCAAAATATTACTGTTGTGAAGTTGTGTTATAGTGATGGGGCTTGTACTTTTTGACATGGTGACATTTTGCTGTCATGACATTGTGCTTTAGTGACATTTTGCCATTGTGAGTGAGGTTTCACCATTGTGATGGCTGATTTCCTAGATAGGAAATTTAACTTTGCACCATAGTGACATTTTGCTGTAGTAATGTGTTCCCGACTTAATCAACTTATCTTGTAAAATATAAAAAAAACATTTTTAAAGTTTTGTTTAGGTCATTAGAAATATTTGAAAGATCTATTGATTTAAATATAAACTATTTTGGTTTTGAATTTATTTGTGTAGATGCATAAAATGAACAACAAAAATATATATTTTGTATTCTTAATGATATTTTTACTTTGATTTATAATTTATAGGATATACATGATAAATATACAGAAAAAACATTTGATCAAACATTTGGAGTATATTTTTTTGTAAATTATAGAATTTTAGGAGGTAGCAATAATTTCAAACTAAGCTTAATGCTGATTATCCTGCTATAAGATAATAGTGTTAGGCCTCAAAATTATAATTTTTATGAACATTTTAATTATTAATGAGAATGAAAGTTCACCTCACCCATTGTCACATAAAACAATTTAAATCATTATATTTTATTAAGTAGAACTTTAGTTATGTAAATATAACTATTTCCAAGTTTAAAAAAAAATTGGCCAAAATTGTAAGCTTAAATTTTAACCCTAACCATAAATATACATTAAAATTGGAGCAAAATTTCTCTAAAAATCATACTTTAAAGACCAATAACTTTTGATTTATAGAACCAATCTTGATGAAATAAAAAGGAAATTGATTAATTAAGTAATATTTATCTTTTCATATATAGTTGGTTTTACTAGGCCTAGGGTAAATAGGAAAAAAGGACCTAAGGCAATTACATATTGGCTACCAAGCTAAAGTTAAGAGTAAGAATAAAAGCCAAAATCCAAGACAACTCAATCAAATCTATTCATATTATTTATATAATTAGGCTTTAGACAGTCTATAAAAAATTTGTGGATGGAAAAAAACTACACTTATTTCATGAAATTCATTGGCATTGTCATTGAATTTGATAATTCAACTCACCTACCTTATTATATTAGCATTGAAATGAACAAAACTCTTCATTCAGGGTTCTCACACTTATACGCAAAACAAATTCAAGACCTCTTTTATTAAATTTTCAAGATGTTTTAAGGCCATTTTGCAGATTAGTTTTAACAGAATTTTTCAACAATGAGTGCAGAAGTATAGCTAAATATTTACTTAACAATATCATTCTATTAAATAATATACCTTTTAGCCTTAGAGGTCAGCAAGTTTCTTCCGGATGTCCTCACTGATCATCTGAATTGTATGCACTTTTTCTTTGGATGCTCTTCTCAGTGCATTTTATTGGACAATCAACTTTGCCTGATCTGTATCTTCTGCTCTTTCTGCCAGTTTGTCTGCATCTTTTACCAACAACTTCTGCTCTGCCTCAATATGTGCCTTCTTGGCCTTCAATGTCTGGATTTCTTCCAAAGCATCTGCATTGCATTTTAGCTGTTTCTTTGTCTTCTCTTTTTGTTTTATTTTATCCAAGTATAAAGCATACTTATTTTGTGCTGGACCTGCAGATGCAAGAAGTGAAGGTGTAATGTTTACACTCTTCAGCCCACCCACTTTCTTCACGTGGTTGATGATCACTCGTTTTAAAACAAGTACCTCCTCTGACAAGTTGGTAGTAGCTACCTCTTTATTAACAGAAAAGCCTCTTTCTACTGTAGCTTGTCCATGAGAAAGAACAAGTATCTGGTGTAAGAACTGCCACAACCCCTTCTCCTTTACCATTTAAAGGCATTCATGAAACAACAAATCTAAGCAGTTTTCACCAGGAATAAAATGGTCAAATTCCTGATGTTTCAATGGGTCTGAACTAACTTCATGATGTAATTCAATGAATTCTCTGGTGATTGTGTCACACTTGGCTTCTTGTACCCATTTGGCCTCTTCCATTGCCTGAAGAGCTGATCTGATTTGCCTCTTTGCTTTCACCTCTGAATCATTCAGAATTGCCTTTGGGGTGAAACATCCAATGTTTTGAAAGAAATTGTAAGAAATTGGTGATTTGTCCTTGATTTTCTTTTCTACAGCCAAGATGAATGATCTAGTATCCATTTGAATTTGCAGGATTTGTCAGTCTGACAGTAGATTGGTGGCATGTAGGCATGATACTGTCTTCAATCCTGAAAAGCCAACATCAATCTTTAAACTTGGAAGGAGGTTGTCATTGTCATCCAGATCAATATTTAATAAATTATTTGTAGTGGTTGCATCTTCAAGACATCTTCCCTTGACATTGCAAACATGCAAATTATACAATAGCTTTGCAATTTCAATGGGAAGAAATGGAAGCATAGGATGATCCACCTGGAACAGAGTAAGAAATGGCTCAACATCATTTGCTATCGAGAGGAAAATTTCTTTCTCCAATATGATGGTAGGACTCTTAGCCATTACTTCCAATTTCATGAATGACTGGAGTTTTCTTGTACATGGACACTTTTTCAGCTCTGGTAAAAATTCTTTCACCTTTGGCCACACAACAAGAGCTCTCATGTGGCAACAGCCTGGTTTTCAGCCCACCTGTGGAGACAAAATTTCAAAACAAACAAGTCAGATGATGATGCCTTCATGAAGCCATCATGGCAACCGGGAGTCTTTGAATAAAATATACAAAGCTGACAAGAACATAAAAACAACAGAAAAATCTACAGAAAAAATCTGCACTCACTGTCAGCCTGAAAATCAAGACTATTCAAGACCATTAATCAGTATTTGCTGAAAATCAAGACTTTTCAAGCTGTGTGAGAAAATTCAAGACTTTTCAAGCCCTGTGAGAACCCTGTTCATTTTATTATAAAAATGACCAAATCACTTATAAAATATTATTTTATGACATATTTATGCTTCATAATATCATAAAATACATTTTATTTGTGGATTAAGTCAATTTTTTTGGATGGCCTTTTTGACAAGATCTTGTGTGTATTAAAAATGCATGCACAATGTGTGGGTGTGCGTGCTCTACATTAACTATTTTAGAATGTTGTACACTATTCTTACCTTATTTTTAATAAAGTCTGAAATATGAGTCTGAATCTGAATTCAGTGTAATGAGAGAATTTATATATTTGTATTTTGCTCTCTTTTTACTAAACTAAATATTAATTTTTTTGTATATTTATTTTATTATGTATTTTATTATAACTCCTTATATTTTTATTGTATATAATTTATATAAAGTTGTTTAGATCTTTTATAGCATGTTTTAATTAATAATTAGTTAGAAGTAGCCACAATAATTGAGACCATATGCACCAAAATAACAAGCTTGTTTAATAGATAGAAAAGTTTATTGTAAGATAGGTTATTACAATTAGATACTAAATAAACTTAGCAACTTCTAAGTTTATTTGTGTAATTATTTTAGTAGATTTAAAATCTAGATTACCGCTTTATAATTTATATATATACTTATATTATTTTGTTAGATAGTAATAGTATTAGTACTACTAGTATTGGTCATAAAGTTTTAATTAGATACCAAATAAGCTTAGCAACTTCTAAGTTTATTTGTGTTTATTAGTCTAGTAGATCTAAGATCTAGGTAATCATTTTATATTCTCTAGAACTAGTACAGATCCTACATATATTGAGCTAAATATATACTAATACTATACCTAAGTTTTAACTTGCTAGTAATTACTTGTAATTATAGATTGTTGATAGGTATATTATTGTAATAGATCTTATATTTGTGTATTAAATTGTATAATTACTTATACTTTGTAGTTAATAATAATATTCTACAAGCTTACAATTGAATTACATTGAGTCATTGACTTACATATTATAATCTTGATATATATTATAGTTATTACTATATTGCTCATACTACAAACAGATATATTCTATACATATTTGTATTATTAATATAATTCCTATTATATTATTGCCAAACCTTTCTAGATATAATAATACTTATACTATACAATTATAAGTCCTGATATAATCTAATAATAGTATATTATTATTATAACTGATACTTGTCTTGATACTGATAGTGATATTGTAATTATCTATATTTAATTGTAATTTCTATATATTGAAAATTTGTGTTCTGATAGATATTTGATAAGTAATTGTATTTAATAAATATTGTTACTACTATTACTAACTCTAAAGTCTAAGCAACATCTTTTTTGCTTATTTTTGTTCCTTTTGATTTCATTTAGTTAATAATTGATAGCTATAGTATATTGTAGTATATATATGTATAGTTTTTCATTCAAATTTGTAATAAAATTAGACCTCATAATAATATAAGCAGGCCCATTACAAAATTGATTATGTGGTGAACATCTGCTGCCAGAATACAAGATGTCTACCGGCTCTGAGGGAATTCCTTATTTACAGTATAATCGCCGTGGTTGGCTTGACTGCCATCAGCCAATCACGGCACGCCAATTATTCGCTATCGATCACCTCTTCTTCATATAAGCGAAAGAGAGTAAGTCAGCAGATACAACACCATCAGTCATTGCAGACAACACCATCAGTCACGTAGAGAACATCACTACCTTCTTTTGTATAACATCATTAGTTTATAACATTACAATTCTTTTCTTGTGTTTACCATTTCTTATATTATTATTAACATCATATACCAGAGACAATATTATTTCACTATATTTTGCGTCAATAAGAACGCCTATTTCTGCCGCTTATTTTGCGTGAACGCCATCAATATACAATCCGATAATAAATCGACTTATCTTATTTATTTATACTAATAGACTTTAACTATGTGTGGTAATAGATATACAGCTACCTAAAGATCACCACACATTTGGAGCCCACACAGGTCAACAACCGAACTCCCTGACGCAGGAAAACCTGTCTCAGAAGTAACCATCTCATTCTACC
>JAYRBW010009763.1:0-13378 GCA_036023295.1 Invenusta paracnida
CGACCAGAAATTATGTTTCCACACTGAACAATTTTCCGCCCCACTTGTTACCTTTACAACTTATCAACATATTCAAAACCCCTGATGAGAACACATTTAAAGTTAGTAAAAAAAGAAGTGAATGTGGAAATTGTAATTACATACTTTATTATCATTTTTCTAGCATTCCAATAATGTTATCATTTAATAAAGTAGTATTAAGTACAGTTTATATTTTATTTCAATAATTTATTTCAAGAAGTTTTTTTTAAGGAAAGAGTATTTAACTTTGCCTATGAGTTAAAAATTTACAAACAAATTTGGAATTTTATGGTGAAAAAATGTGGAAAACCTGAAATTAGATATATTACCCATTATTTGTATTGTAATTTATTGTATACTGAGAATCTACTTTGTTCTATTTAATTCAAATAACAATAATCACTGCCATACAAGTTAAGTAATAAAAAATCTGATTTTGTAGCAGACAAATATATTATCTATTAATTCTCTTTTCGCTGTTCTACTAAATATAGCAAAGTTGATTAAATGAAGCTCAAAATATGGTTTCAAAATTTAAATTATTTTTTCTAAAAAGTATCCATTATCATGTTTTATGGGATAAGTGAAATTCTGAAACAATTATTGATTTTTGACCACAATGTTACTTTTTCAAAACGTTACACTATTTTAATGGGATAAGTAACTAACCTACGTTTATATTCAGTAAATTAAATATTCATGCATTTCCGTAGCTGTGCCTGCTAAAATTGCATGAAAAAGTCTTACGTATATGCCCTGAGTAGCATATTATTCTCAGTCCTATGTTCGCCTGCCTTTTTGGTGTTTGAAACATATTTTTGGATAAACGTAATGCATATAAAATGGCGTCTTTTTCCCCTGTAGAGTCAAGCCTCTGAGACCGAGTACGACCGTATGAACAGTGATGTTGGTTCTTCGGAGAGTTCTTCTGCTGGAGAAGAACCGGCTACTCAAGAGAGACACACGGATCCCTCCAGTCTTCCTGAGGACCCTTTTGTTCTGTGGTATCGGGAGACACATCTGCATGTGAGTTAGAAAGAGTGGAAAGAACAGAATAGAGAGAACCTAAATATGATAGGAGATAAAGATTAAAGTGACGGAAAGAAAATAATTAATAATAATAATAATAATATAACTATTCTTACAGTTTGTTCTTTTAGTATCATTTTCTGTTATTTGATTAGTTATTGTATATTTACTGTTTAATCTCAATCACTTTTCTACATTCTAAATTTTAATCAATTTATGTTTTTAGTGTAATGTTTTAATAAATTTATTTGATTATTTTGTAAAATTTAGTCAATTTTATGTGTAGACTTTGTCATTAAACTAGTGTAATTTTACATAATTAAAATTTTCGAAGTAGGACATTTAACCGCCAGAAATATTATATATGCGTACGTACTACTAGTGGATTAATGTGAACTTCTTGAATAATTTGTTTACATAGCATCATATTGGGGTAATCTATGTCATTATTTACATAGTATCGAAATTGTATAAGCGGATTCAAATGTTTTGATGAGATATAACTGCTTCATGTAACTAATGTATTGTAGCATACTATAATTCATGTGTCCGCATATAATTATATGTGACGTTCATAATGCAGTTTATGAAATATGGTACATAATAGGCATTTAATAAACGTTGCTCAGTCACATTCGTTTCAATTTTACCCACCAATTGTCTAGTGTTTGATGCAGTTGATTGGGTCAGGCCTAGAGTTTAAAGATCTTCTTCTAGCTGGGTGTGATAGATTAGTCGAAGATGGATGCCTTGTCTTTGATTTTAATTTAAAATATTCACTAATAGTTAATAATATTTCGTAATATTTAGAGAGTTTTACTGGAATCAACATTGATTCCATTTGCAATCTACAGCGAAGTAAGTAAACGTAGGCTATTTTATTCCATCTGCTCAAAACCTAAACTCAAACAAATTTAATGTGATGATTTCAATGTAGATAAATGTATTTGTATCTAATGATATATGACGTAAATGTATTGGTTTTTCTGGGATTGTGTTTCCTTCATTTTCTTTACAGGGCGCTGCAGGTGGACTTCCACCGCATCAGCATCTCTCAACAACTCAGACTGGTAAGGCGTGTTCTGTCACAACTGTCCTAGTGTAATGTTGTTATGTCAACCTAACGTTGGAAGTACATGTCTTGGACTCCTTATTATCTTGCTCTCCCAGATCATTCCAGTACAAAGTTAATGAGTACAGTTACAGCAACGCTCATTTTAGACAGATAGATACATTAAGTTAATAAGAACAATTCGATAATTTTAGGAATATTATTTTTAGGTCTCTACTTTACTGTTTTTTATTTACACAAAAGAATATGCGTTAAACACAATATCTAATATTGATTTTAAGATTCTTGCATTTGTGAGAAATCGAACGTACCCTTTATCATTGTTTTTTACAATATAGTCAGAAAGGTATATTATTTTTAAGTCTATCGTATCTTATGCTAATATACTAATTTTCCAAAATATATTTTTAATTTAGAAGTTCAAAAAACGGTATTCTAAATTACCTATTAAAATTCTTCCAAAATGCATCACACCGAATAAGTATAAAACTAAAAATAGCAATTTGCCTTATTTTCTCTCTATTTTAACTGGAAAACGCCTTTTCTTTCTATGGATATCACTTATTTATTATATATGTGTGCGTGTTTATTATATTGTATATGTTCATTATATCATTAGAATATTACAAATATTAATATTACTACTGACAGTATATTAAATATTTATTAGGATAGTGCACGAACTCACTGTCATTCAATCATGATCTTTCGACTTCGGTTGACTAAACTACCCAGGTATACCACGTCTTACTAGCAGTTTATTGTGAACTTGGGAGTCACACATTTTGGGTATGTCCAACGGACTAGAGCTTGAAACAGCTGTCACATTCAATATGATTTGCTAGTAGCTTGATAGTATAGCTAGCTGTGTGGTGTATTTTAAAATGAAATATTATATTGCTTTATCCGAATGATGTTTAATATAATATATATAATTGAATTTGGTGACATTTTTTCTGGGACACCCTGTATATTACCGGATCTGAGATAATCTATTTCTCTTTTAAATTATTTAAATAAATAATGGAGGCTTCACAGAATAAATATAACTATTTTATAAAAAATGTATAATATTGACCATTTGACGTAATCAATAAGCTAATCAATTTGACGTAATCAACTTTATAGCTATTTAAATTTAATTACATTGTTTTTTTATAATAATATAATATAGTTACTTGTTTACTAATTTTCTTTCTTTATGTTAGCCTTTTAAAGACAAAATGGGTTCTCAGCATATTTTGTTAATTAATTATTTCTATGAAAACTAAGAGAATTAATAGATATGTGTTACTATGGTTACGCAATTTATTGTAATATGTTAGTGTTAAATCTCCTGAGATTGTAGAAAGGAGCAGCCGATTCGCAAAACAAAATAATTAGATTAAAAGCACACTATTTGAACGATTGAGTCAAAATGTGTTTTTTTGTTAGGAATTAGATTGATTTAAAACAGAAATATTAGTAACCTACTAAATACTAATAAGATTGTTAAAATGAATTTCATTGTTGTTAAATTTCTTTAAAATCCTAAACTTATAAATGATCAGAAATAAACGCTGCGTTGTTAACATGGAATTACTCTTTGGAAATGGCTCAGATTGATTGGTTCTTTATGAATCATTCTTTTTCTTTCTTAGTAATTAATTATATTACATTTTTTAACTTCAGTTATTTTGACACCCAATTTGCCATTTTATTCCTAACTACAAATTAATGTGCAACCAGTCATCTATTCATTCTAATAGTAAAATTCAATAAATGCATGTCAGTTTTGGGATAAGATTGTATGGTTGAAATTATTTCTGCTCATTTTCCAGTAAGCTGTTACATTTGGGAGGGTTCTCAATTGAAGAAACTCGATCTGACACTTCTTGATATCGGATGGAGCATCATTCAAGTAAGATTCCCCATCTGGCAGTATTTCCCCGGCAGATTCCCCCTTTTTGCAGTATTCTACTCACAAGTTACTATTCATTTATTGACTAGTACCAATAAAGCTATAAGTAAAATAGCGGTTACGCTTAATATATGATGAAACGTGCAATTTTTAGGAAATAAATTTGGTGAAATTTATAATATGTAATTCCAACGGTTTTTTATATATTTCATATACATTCATTTAAAATACCCATAAAAATAGAAGAAAGTCATGTAACAAACCTAGAAAAGGTTCACTGCATCTTGAAAAGACACAGAATAATATATTTCATTAATTTAGTATAGTTTCATGTTTCCACTTACATAGTCGAAAGGTTTAGTTATTAATAATTTAAATGTTGAATGCTGTGGATGCGTGTTGTTGAAGTCTAGACCGATAAATCATTTTTTTCGGACCAACTTATTTCTTTTGTATTTCAAGACTGTTTATTTTTTAGGTTTCCACTATATACTTGAGGTTTATTTACACATATACTTGAGGTTTATTTACACATATACTTGAGGTTTATTTACACATATACTTGAGGTTTATATACGCATATACTTGAGGTTTATTTACACATATACTTGAGGTTTATATACACATATACTTGAGGTTTATATACACATATACTTGAGGTTTATTTACACATATACTTGAGGTTTATATACACATATACTTGAGGTATTATACACATAATATACTTGAATATTTTTTATTTTGAAATTTTTCTAAGTTATACTTCAATATATCTAAATTTTGTCATTTTCTTGAATATGCTTGAATTTTAAAAGTATAGTAAATAATGCTATACTAAATAAATATGTGAATTATGTAAATAATCCATATTTAAAAAAAATGTTTATTGGATATTACTGGTATACATCTTAAGAATATAGTAAACATTTTTTCACAATATTTAATGATGAACATTTTTTGTGTTTCTTTTTTAAATTGATGGCATATTTTTTATATTGCAGTATTAATTACATTCACAAAAAGTTATAGTTTTAAAATTTCTCTTTATATATATTCTATTGTACATACTTCAATTAAAATATATGCACTTCATGAACAGAATTATATTCGAATATACTTGAATTTTTTCTTTATATATCTTTATATACAATACATGGACTATTAATGCTATTTATTTCAAAATGTCTGATGAGTTTTGATAAACTCCGAGTAACTATGATAAACGTTGTTTAAATATAAATATTTCAATATTCATTATATTGACACACGCTGTATCAAAATTTCCAAGCGAAGTTATTCTTACTTTATATTATGTACTTACTTAATATCGTTTATCTCTTGCTCTGTTGTTTAGTTGGCGTTGTTATTGTTGTTTCAAATTAAATAATATTAGTCGTTATTTCTCTACTATCAAAATGATTATGTCATTTTAGTTTACTCTTATGTGCATATTACATATTCTATATTAAATAATTCAATACTGTTACGTTCTTGTTTAGTGGTTTAAACTATGCAACAAATAGATATTTGATTTAATTAAAAAATAGAAATCTCAATTTGGATATTTTCGACAATGTTAAGTACTCAATAGGTATTATTTCAAAATCTCGGTATTATACTCGTTACCAATTATCAAATGACAGATGAATAAACCATTTTATGAACAAATATAAAAATATTCTATTGTAAATATTTATCATTATACATAATTAGAAATATCAAATCGGTTAGGTAATAAGTGATCACGTAATTATCAATGTGACCTCTCATGATATCTATACAAATCAGAAATATATACCAAAATAATTATATTGCATATAAACAGACTAAATAAGGCCATATTCAAATTCAAATTTTTTTCATTTGATAATAATTAATCAAATATTCTTGATATCTTCACTTTTAGTTAAATAATAGACACCCATCGTCAATTTGTAATACATTGCTTCAATTTTCCCGCAGTGAACGTAAAGTCATATTAAACTACTCATCAGAACAATGATCTTATGTGAACATTCATTAATAATAGTGTGCATAATTCTAAATCGGAAGGTTTTACTACGAAATGCCCAGGTCGCAAATGGACAAAAATCAGGCAAAAACACATTTTCTTCTTGCTTATATATAAAAATGCACTCATCTTATGTATCGATTTTCACTCATTGAATCGCCAGTAAATGTTTGTATTGTGATTTCGATAGTATAATGTCTTCAGTGAATATGTGCTTGAATCTAGTGCCATTTTGTATTTGATTTTTGAGATAAATATCCTCTATTTAAGGGCTATATGAGAAAGAGAAAGCTAGGTTTATTTATAACTTTAGTAACGTGACTCACTCACTCTCTCCCATTGATCTGACCAATTAGGCTGTAGAACGTCACACAGTGGATGCTGACTACACGCGCTTCTCCTTCTCAGCTGCTGTCCTGCTCTCTTTGATGCCCCTTCTTTTCCGTCTGTTTGATCGGCGGTCCCTTCTCGCTGAACTGCCTAGGTACTTCCAGGATCAGGAATTGCCGCCCCCCCTCTCTGCTCTCCCGGGCTTTCTGTGGAACATTGGCGCCATCACATTTGTCTCTCTCTTCTCCAACAAGACTGTGTGAGTTAAGCTAAGACACTATTCGGTGTAATGCCAATTTTATCGTTGAATTATAATATACCGATATATATATATAAGTATTTAATTATTAATATAATATAGCTAGCTATATAATATAACTAGGTAGTAATATTTGACTCACATATTATATTGTAATGTATTTACTCGAATTTTTGAGGTCAAAAGTTTGCTGTAGTTTTTAATCTTACACCTTTTATGACTAGAGAAATTATTAAAATAACAAAAAAAACTATCAAAAAGTAGTAAACATGGGTGATTAAAAAAACTCATATAAATGTCCTCAGTATTCACATAATTATGGCGAAGTGCTCCAAAGAATTCTCCTTAAAGATAAAATATTTAATTAATGAAATCACTATTGACCAATTAACCCTAAGTATTTAGCAGTATTTTAAAAGAAATAAAGGGACTAATATTCACGGTGTATTTTTATTTACTAACTGCAAGTATGACGAATACTTATTTATCGATTACTAGATTAACATGACGCCGTGTTTAGCCACTTAAGTAAGGAATTAGAAAATTTCATTAAAACGTGCCAGTTAAAAGCCCAAGACATGTATATTTTTTCTCTTTTCTTACAGATCCAACTGTATCATCCTTCTGGGAATCTTACTCCGATTGAGTCTCTACCTTATCGTTGCTTTTCTTCTCTGTGTTGCCGAGAGGACTTTTGAGCAGGTAAGTGGGCAGTAATAGACACGATCATTCTGTATTTAGATCCGTAAGATTCTATAATAGTATGTTCAGACTGCTTAAGCAAATATGGAAGATTGTACCTTTCGTAGATAAGGAAATTCTACTAGTCTTCTAAAACTCATATATCTCCGTTATCCGGATAGGTATGAACATTTTTATTTCACTACCATTAAAAAAAATTGAACGTTTTATAATATATTATACTGCCTTCTTATAATAACGTTGCTTGTTGTGATTTTCCTACAGCGACTCCAGTACGCCAAGCATTTCTGCTACTTGACGTCGAGTCGACGCGCCCGCAAGTACTATCTGCCCCACTTCCGGCTTAATAAGGTACGCAATATCAAGTTCTGGCTCTCTCTTCGGTCCTATCTAAAGAAACGGGGGCCTCAAAGATCCGCCGACAGCATCGTCACTGCCGCATTCTATCTTATCATCTCACTCGCCTCCATTCTCTGTGGACTTGTGAGTTACCTCTCTCCCTTGTTTTCTCTCTCTATCTATCATCTCACTCGCCTCCATTCTCTGTGGACTTGTGAGTTACCCCTATTCTCTTTCTCTTCCATACTATTCCTCAATTTTTAAAATTATTTATTCCGTATTTTTTTCTTATTTTTCTTTCCCTTTCTCTTATTCTATTGTGTTATTTTAATAATTTTCTCGCTCTTGTTGCTATTTTTTAAAACATCGATTTGTAAATATAAATGTAAAGGAAAAGTTATATTTTCTATTGAACTGCTCCTTCCTTTTTCCTTTTAAAATGTGTCTAGTAAAATTTTTGTTCTATAGTTGTTTATTACGATTTTATATTGTTATCAGTCTTTATGTTTAACAATTTTAGAACATACGCGCCTTTGTTTTATAGTTAATTTATCTGCGTGTTTGTATTATTTGATTAAACTTATATATTTGAACTATAAACTCTCTACCTCTATTACCTAATAACTCATTTCTCTCAGATAATTGAATCGAGCAGTTCTGTAACTGA
This sequence comes from Invenusta paracnida, assembly GCA_036023295.1. Lineage (NCBI taxonomy): Eukaryota > Metazoa > Platyhelminthes > Proseriata > Coelogynoporidae > Invenusta > Invenusta paracnida. The sequence goes on from JAYRBW010009763.1 coordinate 8,331, forward strand.
ATACATTCTCTGCTGGGACCTGCTCGCTTGCTCCATTATTCTGGGTCTGGCTCTTCTTCGATTCCTCTCACTGGGGACAAAGATTACCAAGAAGTACCGTAATCTATCTGTCCTTATCACTGAACAGGTCAGAGTTAATAGAAATTAGAATGAATGCCCTATATATATATTATTTATCTATTTATATGTCATTTTTATGTTTTGAAATAATTTCTTTTAGAATAGTGTTTAATATGTAATACAGAATGTAATTGCTTTATTTATCAGAAAAATGTCCACTCTCCTAAAATTTCCTAAAATGTCCTTAAAAATAATTTGTGGTGGAGGAAAAAAATGTTTTATTGAATTTTATTTCAGTATAATTAACAGTGAGGTAATTTCATTTAACATGAATTTCATTATTTCCAGAATTATACACGAATTTTTGATTGCATACACAAATTTTTTACTCTTAATATACACATTTTTTTGTAGGTACATAATTTTTTTTTAATCTTAAGAAACCGAAGTGTCTATGAGTTAGTGAAAACTGTATATAAATAATTGTATGCATTTTTTTGTAGTCCTGGCCCTGGATAAGACGTTGAACTGCCTAAAATATAATATCTTGCCTATATATTTACAAGAAAATATCCTAAAATTATGTTGGTCTAAAGGCGTGGTTAAATAGTGCAAATGAACCAACTTGGTTTTTAAATAAACAATAAATAAAGAAAGGAATATTATTATGTGATGTATTTCTTCTATGCTTTGATCAAAAATTCAACTTTTTCAATAATGGGAACACTTGAAAAGTAATATTTTTAATGTATGGAGAACTTTGCAGAGCATGAAGCATACTATTCAAATTACCTACGAAGAAATTATTTTTAATGTTTTTTAATTTAACTATTTCTATACGATAATAATCTTAAAGAGCTATTTACTAATAACAAAATTCTTAGGACAACTAAATTTTTTAATAAATAATGTAAAAGACAACTTTAAACCTGTTTTACTTCTTGTATAGTGTTACAATGAGTACAGTGAAACCCCGGTTTTATGCCCCCCGATTATCCGCCAACCCCGCTTTATCGTCACATTTTTGTGGAACAAATTTCCTTTTATGCATTTTAATACAATTTAACCGCCGACCCCGCTATCCACCATCCGCCAATCAAAATTGATAACTAAAGCACAATTTTTGTGTCATAAAACCTCGGTGTATCCGCCAACCTGCCTCTTTTTCTAGCAGAACAATAAATATGTGTATCTGTATACTGTAAATGAATTTACATAATAATATATATAAAGTACTAAACGTTTCATAACTAAAAAATCATCGATAATTAAATTGTAAATAAATATAATATGTAAAGTAAACATTGTATTTATCTAGTATACATACATACATAAATTTAACTCTTAAAATAGAACTCCCGATTATCCGCCAACCCAGATTAACCGCCACTTTTTACTGGAACCAAGGCTGGCATAAATCCGGGGTTTGACTGTAACACTAAAATCACATGGGACACCAAATTTGGAAACAAATGAAAAAATACCAATTTAAACTCTTTCGTAAAAATTCTGACAGATTTTCGTTTCATCCGATTCAAAAGGCATAAGCATTATTTGAATTTGCAAGAATTTTTGCATTTGTTGTCCAAGTAGCTCTTGGAACTTAGTGTTTTATTAGTTTATTATACTTTAATTTATATTTATTTATCAGAACTGTCCACATAGTTCCACCCAGAGTAATTTTTACATTTTGAAAATATAAATACTCGAGTCATTCGATAGACAATTTTTGCTTTGCTTCCGTGTATTTGAAGAAAAACAACTGTTCCGTGTTTCGTTATGGTATTTTAACGATTTCAATGCATTAATGTCTTTTAATATAATGTGTTGACCGTTCGTACATAATAGTTTTACAATTTTTTTGCAAAAGTATTTATAATCAATAAATGATAAGGGAATGTCATCGCACTGAGATATACATACAAAATATTTAAATATATATATAAATATATTGCATATAAATTATTTGTAAAATTAATCAAAAATATTGTTTCGTGCGCCTCTTCAGATCAACCTCTACCTGGCAATGGAGAAGAAGCCACACAAAAAGGAAGAACTTCATCTTGCCAACAATGTTCTTAAATTGGCGGAGGTCCTCCTCAAAGAGGTGGACGGGCCATTCCGTGTCTGCGGCTGGTCGATCAATCCATTCGTCTACAACATTCTTAAGGTCGTCATACTTTCGGCTTGTTCCACAGTCATGAGTCGCTATCTTGGCTTTAAACTCAAACTTTACAAGATCAAACTCAACCCCACAAATTGGTGATCACCACAATCAACAAAAAACTACCGACCACTGCATTTTACTATGATTTGTTTCTCTTTCTCTCTTTTATAAAACATTAAGAAACATTGAACAGCAACATCATTTCGTGATTTAACTTTAATTTTTTTTACTTTGAGACTATATCGAGTCTATTAAAAATCTACGCGTGTGTTTATACATTAGATAGTTGGTTCGTTTCTTTGTTTACTTGTTTGTTTACTTATTTTTTGCTTTTATTTTTCTTACCTCTCGTATTTTATGTAATTAGTCGAACTACCTTTTTGTTGTTATGGCTTTGAAAAAAACAGGAGATTGTTTGAAATAATACACGACGCTTGTGTAGTTATGAATTCAGATTTCATTTGTCCAGAACAGTTAGTACATTGTTTACCTACCAAGCTTTGCAGCTTTTAGATGTAATTTGATTATCGACTAGTAATATCGTTAGACAGATGTTCATAAATATCAATGTGATTTAAATAATCGATAAATCAATATTTTCAAGAACTCATTTTATTGTTTCATGATACCTTCTTTCATAAAGTATTTGTCTTGCTTCTAGATCTCCTACGTCATCTTTTTGTAGCTTAATATCCCATTTTTGACTGAAATAAAACGCTCTAATTGGGAGATATAGGCACGTGATATTGCTGTGTTGTCTTTCCTGGCTACCACATAACCCATTTTAAATAATGGGCACCATAAGATTATTATTAATATGCGCAAACTGACATGTGGAGTGCATTTATCATCTTTTCTGTTCTCTGTCATAACTCTAATAATCACTCAAAGTACAAGCTTTTATTTTGCATACATAATTCATAAAGTGTAGCATTCTCGTTGTTAGTGTGATTTCTTCAATTACACGAGGTGAAATCTCAGTGAATCTAGTTATAATTCTTTGATCTGGTCAATTCGTTTTCGTTTAGTATCTCCACGCATAAACATTAGTACAACATGCAGTACACAATTATTGAATCGTTGCTTATTTATTCCGTGAAACATGGCCAAGGGATTGATTTGGATTGTATTTAATAAGAAAACAACTCATGAAACAATTGAAATATGTTTATTTCTCATTATTTATTTCATTCGTACATATTATATAATTTGTTAGCTCTCATTATTTATTTAATATTTTAATTTGTGATTCATAAAGTTATTCTGTGCAAAAATATACCTATCGATTTATTTTCGTTCAAAATATTATTAGTGTTTTCTTGTTTATTGAAAGGGGGGCATCAACAGTTGAACATTTGCGCTGCAGCTACGTTAACAAGACAAACTACGTACTATGTTGTTTTTATGTGACTTGGTTGTAGATATGTAAGAAAATTTATTCTTAGTTACATTTAACTCAGTTATCATAATAGTTAACAGAAAACCAATTTTGTTGCAAGAATCTCCAGATCACAACATTTCATTTACATATATAGTTTCTGAAATTTATTGGAAATTACTCTTATGCAGAGAATGGAATCTATATGGTCATCTATATAATCTAATTCTGGTCACCATATATCATTTCAAAAAAGGAACTATATGATAACTTATTTGCATATAATGAGAAACCTATTTAATGTAAATTAAAAAAATAGAGAATCTCTGGTAAAGTTTATTATCTGTTACAGATTGACTATCTGAAAAATGGTATAATAGATTGAAGTTTGTTTGTTTTTCAAAAATAAAGATTCTTCGTATATTTTTTGACATCTATAAAAAAGACTAGTAAAATACTTAATTGATATTTTTTTCTCTATAATTATATGTAAACGAAATAATAAAAAACGGAGAATCTCTTATAATATTTATACCTTGTTTGACTATTTCTTCCACATCTAGAGGCGTAACAGTCGCAAACGAAGCAATTATCCTGGACAATTAACTAAATCAGAGATTCTATGCTTTTTGTTATTTCGTTTACATATAATAGAATAATTAAATCAAAGTCTCTTTTTTACTAGACTTTTTTATCAAGGGATAAATATAGAAAGGATATTTATTTTTGACTAGAAACTTGGTTCTTCAAACTGTTACGCTATTTTTCCAGATAGCCAACCTGTTTATAAAGTGAAACAATATCTATTGTCTGTATCTTGCACAAAACCTAAGATTGAACATTTTAAGAAAAATAGATTTCAATAAAATTTGACTACAATGTTATTAAGCGTTACTTTTTATTAAAAACTCATATTGTGTTAATTCTGAAGTGTTTCTGCAAAGAGTTTATTCTGAACTCAAAATAATGTTAGTTAAATTTCCTCGAATATGATTTACTATTTTGTTAGCTTTATTCAGAAATTTTGGTTTCAACACGCACAAACACAATATTATACTAGTAGTAGGGATGGGGTATCACGAACTCACAAAAGGGGGGTCTCACGAACTCAACTCCGCCCCTTCCTCACCCACGCACATTACCCGCAAACAATCAGAATTGAGATAGACTTCAGTCAATGATAGGGATCGCACAGTATGAAAGGAACGCGCGCGTCTTTTTGTCTATTTAAGCAAAACTCTTTGTACCAAATTTAAAAGTGTGCGGGATTATGTGTCGCTAAATTCAAATTTAATATGAGAATAAGTGGGGGATTATTTTAATTAAGCGTATAATTATGTACCAGTATTAAATCGTATTTAAGGGGAAAACTTACTGGAACACCCATATTTAATTCTTTTCTATTAATCAGAGGCAAACCATAATCACGCAACAATTATACAT
>JAYRBW010009774.1:0-13378 GCA_036023295.1 Invenusta paracnida
TTAAAACATTATTTTGCAAAAGCTTTCGGGTATCAACATAGTAGTATTGAACTGTATACAGAATCAATACGAGTGAAGTCTCTGTATAAAATTACTCTATGGTTAACATCTCTCAAGCTAATTGCTGACGCTTTTATTCTTGGCTTGACGATGATACCGCATCGATTAATTTGTAAACTTTGTTTGATTGCATTATAATAGATTTTTTGAGGGATAAATCAATATTGGTATAATTTTATGGAAAATATACGCAAAAATCGTTTTTTCTACTCGAAAAGGCCCTAAGTGTGACTATGAAAAATGTTTTCCTTGATATACATATAGGTAAGTTTTTCTTACATTCCAAACTTGATTTAAAGCTTTAATAATATTTATGTTTATGTACACACCCTAAATGTGTATACCTTAAAAACTATAGTGTGTAACAAATGCATACAATTTTTTAGCATAACTCCAGATGTCTTATATATATATATGTATTAGAATAACATATGCGAACAACCTGAGAATAACCTTTCTATTAAATATGTATGCACATAATTTCTAAATTTTTTTAAAGCGTGTGAAAATTGGTATTTGATATTTAGATTAAATTGTTAATTTATTCTATATATTAAGGTAAGATTTGACATTTTTTTGCGAACAAAAACATTTAAAAAATATCTAACTTTATAAATATAATTAAAACAGATACAGAAAGCCTATGTTGCAGTAAAATCTATATTGTTTACAAATTTTTGGATATCCACTCCATACTCATACTCATAGACGTTATTACAAAGAATAAATTAGCAGCAAGAGACAAGTATTAACAAAATAAAGTTTTTACAGCAACATAAGCTTTCTGTTTTTTTTATAATTATGTCATGTTGCATAGGGAGAATCACACTTTTATTATATACAAATATAGCCTGAAAGTAATTATATCGAATCTAGTCTTGTGGGATATTATTTTGAAGCTATATGAATAATTTGAAAAACAACTCTATTATGCCAAATAGAGAGAATCCTCAAACATAGGAAAATTTGATATTTTGTTTAAAATTCTCAAATCAGATTTTCATTTTTAAATGATTATTTAATAATTATTATTATTAATTTGTATATTTGTTAATCTTCTATTGCTTATATTTATTTATTATAGTCATATTTCAAAATAGAATATTACAAATAATATAATCCTTAGTCCAAATTAAAAATTTCAAGTTTAATTGTTGATTTTAATAGTCTAATTTTTAGTTAAACACTAAAATATGGAAATTTAAAAAAAATTCAATGTTTGGCCCCCAAACTATTTTGCCATAATATAAAAATGTTCCGCTTTAACTCAAAATTATTTTATTTTTATTTAATCACATATGGTTTTTTTCTGTTGTGTAGATTTCTTGTCACTTTTTCTTTTTTATTTCGCAATATTCTATTATTTTGGAAACAAGGCCATAGTATTGCTTTAATTTATGAAATATTCCGGCTATTTATTTTCAGAAAAAAAAACAATTTTAGGAAGGAAATCTATTTTCTAATACAATGTCAGTAATAAGAAAACTGATGAAAATAAAACAAAAATTATAATCAAAACGTGTGAAGAAGGAATGAAGAACGACTTTAATACAAATAGCGCATAGGCTTTTCATTTCTTAAATCTATATATAATAATTATAATAAATATCTGTGATAAAAATGTGATTTATTATGGATTAAACTTTAGAAACATATATAAAAAAAGTTAATTGCGGTAAATTCCTTCATTAGTATATAGTATAAATGTATTTTGTAAATAATTTAATCAACTTCAAACATTTATATGATATTATCCTTAATTACATACATATTGAGTCGATATTATAACACACAATGCATACCGGCTACATAAGCTATATATACCTATGAAATATTTAAAATGGTATTATAAAAAAGGTTTCTAAAGGTATTCTAAAGGGTTTATAAAAAAAATGTTTAAGCAAAACTATTTTTTAATAAATAATGTTATGATTAATATGCAATAAACTACTCATTTCATTAGTTAGAAGAAGAATATTTTGAATTATATACAATACGAATTGTAATTAATTTTTATTGATAATATACTTAAATGTTCTAATAACTTGTAAACTACTCAACTAAAATATAAAATTCAATTATTGTTGGTTTATTTTTCTATATATGTAATTGGGATGATACAGACAGATTTTTTGATGACATGAATAAAGTTATCAATGAAAGCAGTTAAAAATGTATAAAACATTAATATAATTTTAGAAATTTGTATCAAATATGTTATTAATTAATTAATTAATTATTTGACCACACGATGTAAATATAGAACCAAAGTGGAAAGCATAAGCAATAATCTATCTATTATAAAGTAGCGATAACCATGAAAGATGAGGAAAACTATTAACATTAAGCTAACTGTTATGGTGTATAAAAACAATATTATGTGAAAGAAGTTGTTTTAATCTCGGAAAGTTTGTTTCAACTCAAAGAGAGCGAGAGATCGACTAAAAGTGAACTTCCATACGAAGGACCAAAATACGCAAATAAGCTAAAAATGCGTGAAAATTGGCTGATTCCGACGGTTAGGTTACTTGCTCTCATTTGAGTATTTTACATCACTGAAACGAACGTAATATGTCAGATAATAAGAGAGTTGCCAAAAACACAATAGTGATCAATAAATACTATTTTAACAGCTCTGCCTTAGAGGTAACCAATACAGATTTTCGATTACAGCACACTAGTGAGGTATGGTATACTACAGGGTAACTTCTCGACCTGACGAGCGGCATAATTCTGTAAATTCCTTGAATTTGGTTTGTGCGTGAAACAAAATAAACAGAGTTATAGGTGGTAATCTAATTTAATGTTTCTGAAGGCGTTTGTGATTGGGAACGCAGGGCTTTTTAATGTAAGTACTTTGTCTACGTTGGGAGTCGATATGGTCGTAGAGAGGGAATGCTATAGAAATATAAAAAAAGGTTCAGGTTCATGTACAAAACATTGCGGAACGACCTGTGTGATTAATATCCCACTTAAAAGAGGGAATGTTCAGGTACTTCCAATTACAGTAACTGTAATACTAATGCTGAACTTGTGAAATAAATTTAATTCACATTAATGAGGTTGTAATAACTGATATAAGAACTCTAAGACAAGTATTAGCTGTGTCACTTTGCCAAGGAAGAGGAAGAGCTCTAATACAAATGTTAGCTGTGTCCCTTTGCCAAGGAAGAGGAAGAGCTCTAAGACAAATGTTAGCTGTGTCACTTTGCCAAGGAAGAGGAAGAGCTCTAAGACAAATGTGAGCTGTGTCACTTTGATAAGGAAGAGGAAGAGCTCTAAGACAAATATTAGCTGTGTCACGTTGCCAAGGAGGAGGAAGAGCACTAAGACAAATGTTAGCTGTGTCACGTTGCCAAGGAGGAGGAAGTGCTCTAAGACAAGTATTAGCCGTGTCACCCCTTCTACGGTATGGATATAGATCTGAAGTACGTTAAATCAACTATATACCTTACCAATGTTTTACTAGTTGATAAATATGTACATATTTATGGAGGCGTAGTTGGAAGTTGCTATTGCGATATACTATATAAGTTGGAGCTAAAAGGACATGTATTTGTTCTTCAAAACTTTCTAAAACAATTTGAATACTCCATAAAGAAAATAGTGTATTTACATTATTATCTTTTGTATTAGTTTATACACTTAAATATTTCGATATAATTCGTTTTAATTTATTAGAAGTATACATGTTTAGGTTGGTTCACTACGTAGATATACATATTTTTTTTAAATTCCTAATATGATCATTTTAATTCAGAGTATACCTATATGCATAAAACAAATTATCACTACACTTAATTTTACTTTTTTATCCCTCCTATAATAGTATTTGTATTACTGGTGCTGAATAATGCCCAATGTGAGGAAATTCCACAATCTGAAACTGAGGAAGAATCATGTAAGTCAACAATATATCACATCATATTCATTTTATAAATAAAGTCGCTGTCTCAGTACTATAATCACTTAGTCACATTATCTGACATAAGGATAATAAAATAATTACTCCAGAGCTTCGACTTTTATTGATTCTTTATGCAGTTTAATTCTACTATTCAGCTAGCTACCCAAAAGCTTTTTCAAAATATTGTTTTTAAAATTCAAAGCATTTAAGTAGTCTATGTAGTAAAGCACATTTAGATACACAGGCAATAAATTATTTATTATTATAGACAACTAATGTATGTTAAAATTGTATGATTAAATATATTTTATCTTAAAATTAATGTAATCAAAATAATTAATAATCCATTTTCTCGAACCATTTACATCAAATTTATTAAATTAAACAAAAATTTATTCACGAAAATGTACAGCGGGATTTATATAAAATCAATAACAGTTGAAACACTGTCTATAATGACTCTGTGATAAGGAGTATATTATTATAAAATATTGATATTTATGTAATGCATGATGAAAGTAAGCAACCAATTTGCTGAACTAAAACATTAATGTGAATGCGCACTGTGATGCAGACAATTTTAATTAAAAATCCAATCAAAAATTGCCCAAAAGTGAACTATTTGTGAAACCGACTGTGATATTTCCGACCGTATTAAAGAACACAAGGCTGTTATCGTTAATTATAATGTTAATAATTATGATCTTTTTATGCATATGTTCAACTCCGGTAATTCCATTGATTTTAACTCGTCTAAACTTATTTTTTCATAATTCGGACCTTGGAGCTATGACGTATAATTGAGCCGTTTAAATTTAAAATATCGAAAATAATTTGATGGATTGAAATAATGGTTTCTTCAATGTTAATACTTATTTTACCTTCAATTTATTCAAAAGAGACTAATTTTCTGTATTGTCCTGTTTTAGTAATTGGCCTTTTTGCCTTAAGTGTTATTTGTAGTATGGTTTCTGTTATTTTATTTTTTCTAGCAGTTCATGCTTTATTGTTAATTTGCATATACATGTATTATGCTCATTCAATTTACGTCTTTTTCCTTCCGATCTCGCTCTTCCAATTGGCTATTTCTTACGTAATTCAAACACTCGATGTACATATATCTATATCCGTTTATTTCAATATTTTTTTATTCTTGCATTTTCACATTGTTTACGTTTTCTAATTATTTTGATTAATTAATGGACTTGTTTAATTCTGATGTTTAAACATTTATTTTATGCTCTTTTTATTGGCTTTCTTCCTACGTAATTCAAGATCTCCGCATCATCATATATCTTTCTATTTATTGAAATATTATTTACTTTAATTGATAATCGTATTTTATAGGAGAAACAAATAAAAGAAATTATATTTTCTTACAGTGGGTTTTTATTGTTATACTGTGTTATATATATATTACTAATTGTAATAATATTGAGATATACGTTAAGGTGAGTTATATGAATATAAATACAGCGTAATGGATTTTTGTCTCTATAATATACGTACCTACTGTAACCTATGATTTTATACGGTTATTTTTTCTTAATAGAAATGGATTTTGAAGTTTATTTTGTACATGTTGAGAAAAAATTTTTTCAAAAAGGCTTTAAAAACAAACAATAAATTTCAAGATCACATTGTTAGATAAATCTTATGTTGAAAATTAAATAAAATACAACTGGAAGCAATTAACAAGAGGAAAAGATTCAATTATGTATAGGAAGAGAATTTACAAGAAATATGAACTTTACCTGTATACCCAAGGACGGCGGAAGTTGGGGGGCGGGAGGGCACCGGCCCCCTCCCTATTTTTGTAAAATGTGTTTGTGCCCCCCCCTCTTTTTTACAGCTGCCATTTCATGTAATACTACTAAATACTTTGTTTAATAAATGTTGCTTATTCCCTGCTATAGACCAATCTAAATTAATACTTTACTGGAAGTGAAACTCCACGGCACTTGGACGTAAATAGTTTGGCATTCCACCTAACAAGACATCCATACTACTATATTATTATAGTCCGATTACCCTCTTCCCCTACATAGGAAATACTAATGTATACAGGGAGGGGCGAAAGTAGTTAATCCTTATTCATTTTGTAAATCGGTTCCCAAAGTCAAATGAAGAAATTTAATTTCTTTTTCGGATTGACACTGGGTGACCTGATATACCAACACACTGACAATCTGGCAGCTGCTCTTCAGGACACCAACTTATCTTCTTGCGAAGCACAACAAATTGCAGAACAAACAGTTATTACGCTGCAAAAAGTCCAATCAGACGAGTCCTTTGAAGCTTTTATTCAACTGACTGGTGGAAATAAAGCGAGAGGCACTGGATGTGGACGATCCCGTCCTTCCCAGAAAGCGAAAAAGGCCGTTCAGATATGAAGATGACAGTGAGGGATTTCACCATGGTGAGGCTAAGGAACGGTACCGACAAATTTGTTTTGAAGGTATTGATCTCGCTACCCGTGCCATTGAAGGCAGGTTAAATCAAACTGGATTCAGGATCTATCGATCAATTTAAGCATTTTTGTTGAACTACATACAAAACAAACTAGTGTTGTCAAGGAAGGGAAATTATCTGAAATTGAACAAATGTATTCAACCGATGTGGACTTCTGCAGATTGAAGTCGCAGTTACCGTTGTTTCAAACAATACTAACTCAATGGGAGGACGAACAATATGACCGGAAACCAGAGAAATTACACTTCACCGACATTCTACGATTCATGAGATCAACAACAGGTGCTGTCCGATCTGCGATAAGCGAGGTAGAGGTGTTGGTTCGTCTACTTTTGGTCAGCCCAGCCACAGACGCGGTTTCGAAACGTTCCTTTTCTGTAATGAGGCGCCTCAAAAACTACTTACGCTCCACAATGACTTCCACACGTTTGAATAGTGTAGCAATTTTAAATATTCACAAAGAGAAGACCACTTCTCTCAACTTGCATGCTATGGCAAAAACTTTTATCCATGCAAACGACAATCGTTTTAAATTATTCGGACTATTTTAAAATATGAGTGAATTACAGTATATCATTCCGTATCACTGCACATACCTATTATTTTGGACTCTGATTAATTATTCTTATCGACATCTGTTGTTATGTTTACTAAATTTAATATGTGTACCTCATAGGTCCTACGTGATTGCAATACTTTGTACTAAAAAATACATTTTTAACACAATTTTTACCTATTTTCTGCAATAAAATGTTTGAGTCTGTTAATGATCATAATTTTTTGTTATATTATATTAATATTTAGACTATATTTAAGCCCCTTCACTTTTTCACCCGGGCCCCTCTACTTTCAAAACTCTTCCGCCGGCCCTGATACCTATATCAAAATGATCTCGAAATGTATTAATCGTTTTAAAAATTTCTTTGAAATTAGCTCTGGAACAAATATTTATTTCTATATTTCTATGATAACTAATCATATTATCAATGTTAGTATTTTTCATATATAGGTATGGACTAGATTTGTCTATATACAAAAGACGTTACTTTGGTTATATAATTTAACATATACTTCTTACTATTGATAAAGTACTTATAATATTATACATAGTATGATACTACTATCAATTTTTGTTGTTTGAATATCTTGAAACCAGTATACACTTTTGTATGATTTATACATTAAATAATATACGTATTTAAATAGATGCCAGTATTTAATCGATGGATTTTGTTATACAATTGTTTTATTTCGTTATTAATCGTATTCATGTCGTCTCTATAAATGTTTTGAACCATTGTTTACCTAACATCAAACCATACAATTATAATATTTAGCAACAGAACTAAAATTGATATCAAAAGGGAAGTCCTGCCGACAGAGCAGTACTGAAGACGGTGGTGTTGCAGATCGAGCAGTTGATGGAATTACGTCGGCAAGATGGTTAGATAACAGCTGCACCAAAACTAAAAATGAGACAAATTCCTATTGGCAGTTGGACCTCCAAGCTGTCTATCCAATCAGCAGAGTTTATATTCACTCGAATAGTGACTGCTGCGGGAAAATGCTCGGAAATTTTCAGGTGTATGTGAGTCTATAGTTTACAGTTTATTTATATTTATAATTTAAAATTAGTTTCTTTAAATATTACCTAAAATTGGCAAAATGTGTTATCAGCACAAAAACGTTAAAACTATATAAGCAACAAGTTTTGCTGCAATAAACAGTAAAATTGTAGTGGTTTTTACAATTTTTTAATTTAAATAAACAATCATTTAATGAAGTATAGAATTAATACAAACTAATAAACGAATGATAAACATAGGTACCTATTATATAATGTTATATTATGTTGTTCATATATTATAGGTACGCATTTCAAATATTAAGATAAATGAAATAATTTATATTTTATTATGTTAATCTTTAGACATTATAACCTATATAATTTTATTTTCACAGCAAAATATCATATTTAAAATAAAAGCCTTTTAAATGAAAATATTATAACTGCAGTGAAAATGTTATTATTTATATTATATGTAGCAGAATACCAGCAGAGCATTCTTAGGCTCATTTACTGTTGATGTCAAAAGGTTGACATAGTACTAAGGTTACAGTCTTCTGTCTCGCAGTCTCCAGCTCTCGTATAAATCAAACAAGACTTGAACAACTCTCAACCAGGGACGAGGATATTAATGACGAACCAAACCGGGCCGGGGTTTGAACTGCACAACACTTTCAACAAGTTTTCTATTGATCCAATTTGATATCGCTACTAAGTACAGTATATTAGCATGAAACATTAGCATTATTAGCATGTTAAAAACAATTGTAATGAGGCGAAACTAGCATGATGTTTTGGCATCATGACAATAAACATAATTTCTGGTAAACATAGAATTTTAATTGATAACCTAATTGCGAGAATAATTATGTACATTTTAATTTTGATTTAAAATTGCAGCTGGGAAAGTCAGATCCCCCAACTATATTGTGCACGCATATCACCGAGGAGGGCAAAGACTTCGCGGTTTATGACTTCAAGTGCGACGATGATATAGACCCGAAGGCTCAATTCTTTAGAATAGAGCAAAAAGGAAGATTAGTTATATGTGAGGTGCAGATATATTCTAGTGAGTATTTTTCTGAAGCTGTAGTTTTTGTTTTTGTTTTTAATATAGATAATAATAAAAAAAGGAATAAAATACTTTGTCTAGTAAATTGACCCATTTTAATGTGAATCTACATAGATATACATAGATATAACGTATTAAGAAGTTCAATTGAGCTGCATCAAATTCTCTTGTTACTGACGATTACATCGATATTCAAATAAGCTTCTTGTGCTGCCTAGTCTATTACTAGCAATAAAAAATATAAGCTTTTCATTAATTTATTTTACATCAGTTGAATTCATACGAAAATAAGTAGAAACGAGTTTAAGATATAACATATGCAATATATGTTTATAATTTATTTCCAGAATTAAAATAGATTAAATTATTCATTAATGTTTAATCAACTATACAGCTAGTATAGCATCTCTCAAGAGTTACACAGACTTGAGGAAACAACAGCATCATCTAATGATTCTAAAATTAATATAAAATCATATTAAAAAGAGCCAGTGATACTAATATTTATTGGTATCAAAATAATGAATATTAGGTATATGCAGTAGAAAAGACTGCATTCGTATACTTCACTGACAAAAATAACGTTTTTAATTGGATCGACTACGATAAGCTCTGGATAACTCTGAGAGAAATGGGAACTCTGGAACACTTAATTGAATTTATTCCTGGTCTTTTATAAGAACTAAAGAATCAGAATCAGAATCATAACTGAATTCGGATATTCGAAAGAATTTATATTGGAGAAAGCTATATACCTAGGAGGGATGCTTAATTACTTAATTTCATCCAGTAAGTTTAATATGAAAATATGTCGATGTTTTTCTGAATCGCAGGATATATGACAAATGTAATACAATCGCATCTTTTAAATAATCAAAATTTAGTTTCTTTACAGTTAATTATACAATATTGTAGCAGTTCGCTGCAATAAATACGTATGGTACTTTCAAACTTATCGCAATTATTTTAAATATCGTGTGTATCATTTATGGAAATATCCCTCTTATAATTTGCATATCTCTTTTTGTAGCTTAAACAATCAAGCAAACATTTACCATCAAGTTATGCAATTTAATATAATGAAAATAATATATTTGAGGACAACAAGCACCAAGTTTAGAAATAAAACAGATTCATAGAACAGCACAAAACGAGTACATAAGTAGCCCACGGGAGCCAGTGGCTCATATGCGTAAGGAATTTGAACAAGTAATGTAAAATATAAATCGCATGAAGAAAGAAATACATATAGCATATTATACAAAAGTAACTGTTTGTAAAAGTGTTTGTAACATGTAAAACAGAATACCTACTGCATGTGTTAAATAGTTACAAATATACTTAGATCATCATGTATAATGGTGATAGATATTTATGTTTAATAAGAAAAATTGTTTTATTGTACAATTTAGCTAGAAGAGTAAAGAAAAGAAGATTACACATATGTAATAACAGTATGTGATGTTTATTTGTTTGACATAGAGATGACAAAATACTGTAGATAGTGATTTGTGTGCGGATGATGCTTAATGTGCATACTGAAGTTGCTCATAAGTGAATATAAGAAAGTAATTTAGTATTGAATCAATCAAGCCTTAAATAATGTTTAAAATTCACATATTTTATATAATTAAATTTTAACAATAATAATAAAATCATAGTAATAGTAATAATTAGTATATTTAATAAATCTTAATTACTATATTTTGTTAATCTTTATTTATGTAATGTACTATTTTGTTAATAATTGAGTTTATTTAGATTTAACTATCCATTTTACTTTAACTCTACACATATGTAGACTCAATTCAGTTATCTGTAAGTTATAGTTGATCATAAACAATCAACTTATTAGTTACAATAACTATTAACAATGATAATTAATTATTGAAAGCTAGTAATTTTGTTTAAAGCAAGCTATCAAACTACAAAATTGTTCGTTTCAACACATTGTATTGGATATTATTTTAATCAACCGGGATCAAAACACACTAAATCATTAAATTTTAAGGCACCCGTCAATATAAAAAATAGTTCATTATATTTAGTCTAATTAATAATACGAGTATAAATGTTAGATAGTGTGAATTAAGTCAGTTCACTATCTTTGTGTTTGCTATATCTCAGTGTCTTTTTACAATCAACTTTTTTTTATAAAAAAGATTTCCCAGTGTTTTGAAATGTACATTATATATATTTAAATTTCTTTAAAAAGTATATTTCATAGAAATGTGTTGCTCTTCTAAAACATTCTTTGAAAGAAATGTCAGAAAAAACATTCAATTTATTTCTTACAGTTCTTGCATTTCTTTAGAATAAATTTGAAATTTGTATAATTTGAACTTAGAATAAATTTGAAAGTTCTTAGAATTTGTATAAAAACTAAAACTATTGAACATAATACTACCATCTCTTAAAAAAAAAATAGAAAAATTCAACTGTTGAAAAAATAAAAATTATAATGATTATTTTAAGAATTTAATTTTCTATTATATTTTGTAACACTCCTAACGGTAATTGTTTTCTATGTATTTAAAGTCATGCACCTGTTGTTTCTCTGCCTTGATAGATAATGATTGATTATAGAAACTAAATGTCTCTCATTGTAACTTGTATTTCTTCAATTGTGGGTGTTTTGGTAACTCATATTGATTGTTGAATTTATAAATCCATTCTCAAATAGGAAAAGTCGTTTTTCTGAATGAATCTTTTATGCTGTCTTCATGCAATCTAACAATATTTATTCTACCAAATTAAATTCGAAAATATTTTAATTACTTAATAATATTCCTAATGCTTTCAAGTATATTTTATTTCGAGAGATATTTTGACTGACTATTTCTTGTCAATAATATTTTATAGTAATTCCTTTTTTGGCCCGACAGCAAAGACCACAGAACTTTTACATGTCAGTCGAATTGACGGAAGAATATCTGAAGAGCTATAATATAAATCTTGGATTATTTATAAATAAAATTAATTAATATCTGTTACATTTTGCGTTTCGTTTCATTTCTTATCTCTTAGTATTTTCCTATTTTTCTAATTGATTTAAAGAACACTGTTTTACATAGCTCCATACTTTTTCCTTTCGATGCAGCTTCAACAGACATGAGCACATTACCACTACCAAGTAATTCCTTTTAGAAATTGTTGTTTTACTAAAACTTACTTTTAAAATGTATTGCTTTTTATGATATAATTATGG
Source organism: Invenusta paracnida (assembly GCA_036023295.1). Taxonomy (NCBI): domain Eukaryota; kingdom Metazoa; phylum Platyhelminthes; order Proseriata; family Coelogynoporidae; genus Invenusta; species Invenusta paracnida. Next base: position 12,287 of record JAYRBW010009774.1, read on the forward strand.
ATATGTAAGTTTGCGATGAATAACACAATCATTTAATAGATCTATTTTATATCCTTTTTGTGTTTTCATATGAAAAGATAAATTGTAATTATTTATATCTTCTAACGTTTAGTATTAATGCCATCAAAGTTCCAAAAAAACCAAGTATAAAGTCAGAGAGTTTACCTACATCTACATTTAATAAGTTCAATTGATTATGGTTCTTTAATTAATCGATAATTGTTGACTGTAGAAATTCTGCAATTCACATATTATCGAATATAATAGACAAATTCTATTTAGTGTAAAATGTTAAAACTTGGTTATCAAAATCGTACATTGAGTGTTGGAAGTCTTGACAAAATGTATGTTCTACAGAACTAAGCGTAAATATTTCATCATCTAAGTTAAACAACCAAAAAATAATAAATTCCCCTTACACATATATCACAGTTATTTAAAGTATTAAGTTAATTAAGTTAATCAAAGATTTTAATCATATAGTAACCAAAGAACAATTATTTCAGAAATTCTATTCCAAAATTTTCAATATAGCTTCAACTGAGTTGTCTTCATCTGCGTAAATCGTTAGAGTTTTACTTGTTCTATTAAAAATGTTGTTTAAATTGAATTCATTACTCAAACTGTGAAACATAATCTTTTTCAAAGCGACTCTATTATTTTTCAATATATATTAATATGTTGTAAAACTTAAGAAAAGTTCTCTCTGCATGCTCAGAAAACAGAAATAATGTAAACATATCAATATATCTAAATGTATGTATAGTTTAAGATAATTTTTAACATGAATTTTATAATCTGTATCAAGTAGGACTGTCAAGGTATATAAACAAGTTATAGTTTATAGTTTTAAATCTACAATCAACATACCTAAAATACTTTTACAGTTATACAACAAGTAATAATACCTACTTCAGCACATCAAAAAGAAGTTATTCTTGCTTTCCATTCATGTTAAATGTCGGTTTCACAAATAAAGAACTAGATGTAACTATTCTTTCTCTGTCTCAGAGAGTACACTGATAAAAAATCGTGTGTCAAGTGACACAAAATAACGTGTCCAGCGAATTGAGGTAGTTGCGACACAACATG
>JAYRBW010009785.1:0-34783 GCA_036023295.1 Invenusta paracnida
TAAAATAAATTGTAGTGAATTAAGATTTTTACTGAGAAGCACGCCCCCTCTAACTGAAAATGCTGGATCCGCCCCTGTAAATATATACCTATTTAATATAAAGCAATGTTGTGAAAATTTTAAGAGTGGTATTATTAATATAAATATTACTTTATTAAATATACATATATATATATTTTATACAGACTGATATTGACTTTTTTATATGAATTAATATAAATGCATTTATAAGGATATTTTTTGTAATCTTCAAAAAGTTTAATCAAAAATAGTTGACAGTTAATTAAATACTTAATAGTTATGATAATAAAATATTTTAGACATTTAACATTTTAGTCATATTTAATTAACACACATCAAAAGTAGAATATTACCTAATTTTCACAATTATTTCTCAATATATAGTCAGAGATTTTCATATAGCTTTAGATGATGATTAAGAATAATACATTACTTATAATTTAAATTAGACTGGTTTTAGTGGACTGAATACTTGGTTATCATTAAAAATGAATAGCCAATGAAATATTTAACTTCTAGCTATTGCAATTATTTTATCTTATGTTTATAATATAATTAAGATTTTCTAAAATAATAGAATTTAATCAAATATATCAAACAGTAAATTTTAAGGAAATATCTACTATATAGTAATATATATTTTTAAGTAGGTATATTTATTAAAAATTATATAAAATTAAGATTATACAACAAAACCATATATGTATATAATTTTAGACAGTTATGTTTATAGATACATTATTAATTTTAAATTACAAGAATAATTAATTAGAAAAAATTTTATGACTCTGATTAATTATGAATGAATTTTCTTACTTCTTTACATAGTCCTATGAAAATTTATTCATAATTAACTTTAAATAAACATGATAAAAATAATATTCTTAAGCATATAATAATATATTATATGTAATATTAACAGTAATGTAGGTTTATATATATATTGATATTTATTGAGAGAAATCTGTATATATAAAGATTATTTAAATAGCTAGCTAGCTAGAGCAAGTAATAAAATATTAATTGAATATTTGGCTCAGTTGGTTAACTATAACATAATTTAATTTATTAAGGCTCTTATTAGATTCTAATGTATATTTGGTAATGTAGGTATATGGCAATATAATCATCTAGAATTTTAAGATAATATTTTAGAAAAACTATAATATTGTTTTATTAAATTGGAATATAATATAATTAATAATTTTAATAAATAATTAATACTCTGGCTTACTCCAAACCTTAGTTTTAATTGTTTAAGTTTATATTTTTATAAAATGTTATACTAAAGTGTATTTATATTTATAGAGCAAAGTTAGCAAAGAGTTTAATTATTTTAAAATTTAGGTAGACAGAAACAATATTTAAAAAAAAATTAAATATTAATCTAATGCAATAATGGCACTAAATAAATAATAAATAAATATCCTTAAAGATAAATATATGATATAAAAATTAAGATATTTTATAAAGTATTATATTCATTATAGTTATATATTATTATTAAATAATATATAAATAATAAAATAGATATTTAATTATTATGACATACAAAAATTGTATTTTGCTTTTATCTTAAACTTTATTTGAAATGGGGAGAACTCAGTGAGTAATATACTATATCTATGTAATCTAATATTAATCTTAGATTATATTGAGGTTTTCTGGGGCAGCCTCCAGTTAATTATAATATTAATTACTCTAAAATTGATTGAGACTAAAAGTGAAGCACTTTATAAACTTTTAATAATTAAAAAATAATTAATAGTAATATGAATAAAATTATTGGAAGAATAAATAATATTTTTATGTAATGTTATATATAGGTAGAGCAGTAGTTAAGTAATAAGCAATATCTGCTATGAGCATTATGAGTAAAAAAACTACAATAATCGGACCTTTCAGATATACTACTTTGGTATATCACTGATATCATTGGAGACTAGGATAATATTATTTTGCTCTTATTTAATTAGAGCTCATCAATATTAGCTAGCTTAACCCCTATTAACAGTAATATATCTAGAAGATGGAAGAAGCAGTACTCTAGTACCCTACCAGCAGTCTCTACCTTTATATTATGAAATATAGGGTTATACTTATTTGATGTAACCCTGTAATTCTGATGTTGTAAAAAATTGTCAGATAAATAACAAAAAAGAACTCAATGACCTCAATAATATTGATTGAATATTATTATTATTAATGCTATGCCTATAACTTAAGTATAAGATAAGTATAATAGTATAAAATAACTGTAGTATTGAATATAACCTTATTACTATTAAACATTAAAAATGTATTCTATAGGTCAATGTTCATATTACATGCTCTGCTTCTAATATTATTATTAATAGTTTAATTTATTAGTATTTACATAGTCTATACTTTCTAGCAAAAATGGAAATATAAAAATGCTCAATTAAAGTAAAAATAAGCAAGAAAAACTATTAATTTAATAAATATATATATATAAAATAAGATCATATAATTCAATAAATATATGCAACTATCAAATTCTGACTAATCCCTACCTTTTCTTCAGCGTCTGACATTTTTCGTCAAAAAGAAAGAAAAATGCTTATTTTAAAATTGCGGTTGTTAATTCTATGGTTACATTAAACAAATAAAACATATAAACAAAATGTTGTAAATATATTCAATAATGAAATTATAATTTTGTATATATACTCTTTAAAGATCTTTAGATATTATATTACAGGCAAAACAAAGCTATAGATTTTAAATGAGTCTTCAATATCTGTTACATATGTAATACAACATCAAAACATCGTTATTAATTACTTTTGAGCAATGGCACACAATCAACACTTCTCTATTCCCCCAACCTCTAAAGATAACTATATATTTTATCCTTACTACCTGTTACTAAAACGTGCAAAAATAGCAATACATTTCAAATTAGTTTATTATATTTAATATCATAAAAATACACTGATTCAATCACTTACTTTTTTAATTTTTGAATATCAAGTTTAGGCAGTATTCCAATCATCACAAACACCAAATAATTGTAAAAAATATGTTACACTTCAAAGAAAACTTAGTTGTACATGCAAGAAAATTAGTTATTTTTTATATTATTATCATTTTTTCTTATATAACATTTTCCCTATAAGTAACGAAATAAAATATACCACTCAACTCCCTCATTTTACCAAACTTTTACGGCTACTCTTTCTACATAATATGCTAATTGTAAATTTCTATTCTTAAAATATATAACTACAAATAGAATAATATCAAGTAAAGTTCCATGTTTTTATTACTTTAAGAAAGTGATTTTTATTTTACGACTATATAAGTTTTTTTAATATACATATATACTATATATATATACCCAACTCTGATAATAAAGTTGTTTTCATTGTAAGAACCTCTCTTCTCTTGACAGATTACAAAATATGTTCCACCTACATCTGCGCTTCAAAATAAAACAAATAATAAAAGTGACATAATGAATGAGATTTCTACATATTATTTTTTATATGTTTGTTATGCTATTTGTTATAATAGAATAAATATAACAATACTGTTTAAAACACAAATTATACCGTGTCAGATTTTAATTAGTTTAAAATTGTTTTAGAAATAATTATAGCCTTAGTTATAATGCTTTAAGTATTAGTTTTATGCATTATAGTAACATCTTCAATATATAAATCATATTCTAAAATTATTCTGTGTGATTATTTCTATCCTTCAAAATAAAATGCTGGTATTTTTATACGTTTGAAATACTAATATAGGAATTATTAATATTAATACACATAACAACATACATTTTTACAACGTGAACGGTAAAATTTTACTAGAGTCTTTACATTGTAAGAAAACAATTAATACCAGGGGAGTGTTTCATAGAATATGATTGACTATTTTACGATTATATGGCAAATTACTTTTAAAATGTGTTTCATTTTTATATGAAACACTTATGAAAAAAATATATATTTGAGTCTACGCTGTATGTTTGCAGAGGCAACATATTAGATCCCTCCCAGAGACACAGCTTATAGCATTTTGGCCCCTTCTCCTTTTAACCATGTAATTTAAGATGGCGTAGTGATCTAGAGTTATATACACATTAAGTAGGTGTAACGTGCAATCAAAAGGTTTACATAACTTTCTGATATATACCAATTTATAAGAAGATTATAAAGAAAGAAATATAAAAAAATCTTTGTCTGTAAAATATTTGATTAAGTAATGTCGTGAATTGAGAAGATGAAATTTATAAGATACAGATATAATTAGATCTATTTACTTTTTATATAGGTTAGCATATAAGTAAAACACGTTTCAAAAGCATTAAAAACTTATTTTAAGTGAAATATTAATCATTATTACAGAACTTCTGAAATAATATGTAGAAATTTATGGAATATTCCTTTTCGTAATAGTTCTCCAATTTTTTATCAACTGTACTAAAATATAATTTGAAAACTTTAAAATACTTTCCAGTTTTATTTTGTGAATTGATTAATTTACATATAATATTAATTTACTTATTACCTATTAACGGTAAAGTTATAATATAATATATAAGATGTATATAAAATAAGAGTCCCAAATAGAGTCGTAAAAATGTAGACGATTACACAATGCAATTCCATATTTTTAATGTGACCAATTACTAGATAATTTTTTAATGAAACAGAAAACTCGTAAAATTGTAAAATTCTTATCGTGAAATCTTCGATTTCCCTTGTAATCGTAGATTTGTATTTTAAATATTACATCGATAAATTACATAAATATCACAATATTAAATCGAAGAAAACGTTAAAATTATAAGCTGTATTATTATAGGTACAGGCTTGTAAAAAATCAAAAATTTAATGCTATACTTTGAGGTTCAAATTATTATAAGTATTCAAATTAGTAATTATCTTGAAAAAATAACCGAACAGTAGTTATTATATTATAATGCTTCAAATGATTTAGAATTGGATGAAACAAAAAAAGTTAGGTTACGTCAAAAATGAAATTGTTTAATATTATGCAAAGTTTAAACAAAACAAATTTACTCTGCAACGTGCAAACTACAACACATATGAAATTGAGCGGTACATTATGGAACTGTGCATCACAACTCAAATGTCATGGTTTAAAGTTATGTACTGATTAAAAAACCAAATAATAAGTACACATATTCAAAACAACATATTTACAAATTAATGATTCATGGCCTGCAAATAAATAGGTAAAATGTATAAATAAAAATGTAAAATGCATGTAAGTATGTAAATACACACAAAGCTGCATAATTTAATTGTCATGATTATGATATATTACAAGGATTACAGTAGTATAAAGATGCAATAAACATGAGCTCAATAAGAAGCTATGTAAAAGGTTTAAATTTTCAGATTAATCAGTAATAAACACGGTATGATCTAAACACATTTGTTTAGATTGAATCTGTGTCACAACATATCGATTTGACAAACATAAAAATAGTCTACTTTATTCACTTTAAAACACTCACATCAAAAAATATAGAAAGCAGTTTGTATTAACCTATACTAATTGTAATCGATTATATCATTAATATTTAAATTCAAATCAATAATTAAAAAAATATTACAATATCCATAAATACGTTTTTTTTTCATTTAGTCTCATGCCTTCTTTATATTACTCCCAACAACGACATTCCAACAGTCACCAAAATATTTAGAATTAATGTCTTGATTGCTGTGACAATTATTGGAACCAATTCAAATTTAGAAAAACACCCCAAGGGTAGATTAGTATTGATAGTATCTTAAATGGCGCCATCATGATTGACGGTATCGATATCCTGAGTGACATCACCGTAATTTAAATCGATATATTGATTGACGTCAGCGTTTTTAGAATTGACATCTTGACTAAAACCACCATTTTGGGAATCGATGTCTTCCCTGGTGTTTTTGTTTTTACATTCGATAATTTGAATGGTGTCACCATAATTGCAATCGATACCTTGACTAGCAACAGAGTTATTGGAATCGTTGACGTTAAAATTGCTGGCCCCGTAATGGTTCAAATCGATATCTTCACTGACTCCACGTCGACTGCAATGGATATGTTGAGTGGCGCCATCATGACCAGAATCGATATCTTGAACAAACTGAACATTTTGAATGGCACTCGCTTCATCTGTGCTCGCATCTTGACTAAAGCTATTGCGACTGATAGTTTCAACGATGTCATTCTGACTATCTTGACTCAAACTGACATCCTCTAGAGAGCTATCTTGAACGCTTTCAAAATCCTGGACGATACTATCATCTAGCTCACTTCCCGGGAAAAGTGCACAAAATTGGCCCAGTGTTATGTCATCCACCTTCTCTCCCGGTCCTACGACGCTAGCTCGATCTTGCGATCGAAACTCGAAGTGGAGCTGGTGCAGTGCTGCTTCAACAGACTCGCGCACAATAAATCGATGAACGCAGGCGGCTCGTGTCTGGCCAATTCGATGCAGTCGAGCAATGGCTTGAGCCTCGTGTGCCGGATTGAGAAGCGGATCGACCAGGAGGACATGATTCGCCTCGACCAAGTTGAGTCCATTGGATCCTAGATCTACGGGTATGAGAAGGACACTGACTTCACTCGTGTGACGAAAGGCACTGAGTTGGGCGGAGTCACGAGCCTTCAGGAAGCTAGCGTGGTGAAAGTCCAGTTTGAGAAGGGCTTCGTGGATTGTTTTCAGGACAGACGGCCACTAAAGTGAAGAAAAAAATGTAATAAGTTATCATAAAATTATACACGGTAAAAATATCTGTGTTATGTGAAATTAATAACCATTTATATTTTACAACTAACGATTCCTTCATCACCAGCAATATGTATCATTCAAAATAATATCAAATTTTTAAGATAATGTATATATACACACATTTATCTCTTGCTACTTGGTGTTTATAACTCCGGTGCTAGACTACTTTAGCGTTAATATAAAAAGTTACTCTAATGTCTTTCACGTTCCGGTAAAAATTATCAATATAATCTATATACTCCACAACTTGAAGTCACGTTTTGGTTTACCGCTAAGTAATCAAACAAATTGAAATATATATTTTTTAACATAAAAATTAGTTATAAACTTACTGAATAATGTATAAACTGTATATTTTTTTCAAAAGTATATTTAACTAAAAATGTGTATTTCAAGTACCGCTGGCGTACTTAGCGATAAGCGAACTAACAAGATAGCCTCCACACATATCAGTTAGAAATATTTTTACAAGGAATACACCAATTTTCATGTTATTATAATAAAAGTTACCTACCGTGCTAAAGACAATTGACTTAGCAGTAGAATCCTTGGCTCTTATATCTAGGAGACATCGGACAACCGACTGCACTTTGGAACTGTGATCGGGCTAAAATGAAAAGAACACACCCAAGCTCAACAAAGAGTGACGAAGAGCAACACTGAATGAGAGATGCACACTCACGGCAATCGCGTGTTCCTTTTCCGATGAGGATGAGCTCGGCTGCTGGTGATGCGTGAGAATTGGGTTCCTGATATCGAGCTGAGAGAAGCCCTGTCGACAGACGGGACACTTACGCATCAGGCGGTCCATATCACGAAGGATCTCATAGCAAGCCAGACAGACGGTGTGCCAGCAGCGAAGTAGGACGAAAGTAGGCAGAGAGGGGCCCATCTCGCGCATACAGGGACTGCAGTAGGGTATCCTAACAGCGTCCCCCTCGGCGGACTGGCGCAAGAAGGCCAACGCGTGGATCCGACGCTCCAAACGACTGCGATAGAGGTGGTCACAGGCGCGTGCCTCCTGCAAGTCCTTGGATGCCTGTCATACCAAACACAGGTGTTAAGTAATATCAAAATGCAAGAATAGTAATTAATTAAAATTCCAAGTATAGTATCATTTTTGCTATTATTCATTGCTTTAATTTTGTGTCTAGGGATCGTAAATTGGGAATTTATTTTAGAGATGTCAACTTTGCGTGTGTTTAGTATGCAAAAGCGGAGGATTTAAAAATGTTATGTAAATAATATTTGTAGTTTGTTAACTTAACGATTTATTTCCATTTAATGACAATTTAAACTTTAACCTGTCCCCATCTAATCCTAAAATTCTTTACTATACTCATAAATATCATAATTGTCTTACTTTATACGTACATAAACTTGCGTCAAATTAGAAAAACAGACAGAATGTATAGAAAAATGAACACAACTTAATGATGCGATGCTACTTAAAATACACCAAATCTAATGTTCTCTATCCCCTGGTTCAATCATCAAATAAAGAATATACAAAGAAAATGCAAAGCTAAAATTGGACCATATCCAAGCATATTACCTTGTGATATTACCTCACGAAATCTTTGAAAATGACTCTGACTATATTCCCAAAGAGGATTGGCCACAATCATGGGCCAACAAACGACGGGAAATAGAAGAAGACAATAATAGCTTTATTTCCCAGCTTTTCAATTGTTAAAAGTCGTTTTACGAAAGAAATACGGATAGCCAAATTATGGAAAATTGTAAATCAGTAAAAGTGAATTTCCCTATACATTTATGAATATATGTATACAAAAAATGGCTTTTTGCCTGATTTATTCAGTTTTCGTGATCAGGACTTTTACCATATGTCAATCTTGATAAACAACATGATATCAATGGTTCGACTTGTTTTTATAATTAGAAATGTCATTAAAGTAATAAGTATTGATAATTAAGTACGGTCATAAAAAGACATTTTAAACATAGCTTAAAATAAAATTTCAATTAATTTATGCAAATAAAACTATAATAAAAATTAGTTGCTTTATGCAACTGTCACAAATGAGTATTTCAATTAAACCAACTGTTATAAATATAAGAACTTAATAATGAGCGGTTAAAATAATATATTATATTTCTGATCTCTATCTTATAATAAAATTAATGCTAATATAAGAATCCCAATTATCAAAAATGCAAATATGCCAACATATATTTGAAAAATAAATAAAACTACATACGTATTCGTATTTGAAGAATCAATAAATTAATCAATGTAATTGCAGCTATCAGTTTGTAGTGAATAAACCAACTTACAGATGAACTCACGGTTAAATATTAAATAAGAAGCAGGTTCAATTATCGTCCACTCAACCAAACAGACATAAATATTGATATTATAATAGATTTATAACAGAATTGATTGAACATTTTTTTATAAGAATCAAAAATAAAGTTATAAATTATGTCAATATAAAGATGAAATTAATGTTTTGTATTCATAATTTTACATAAATTATAATCTTTATATATTTTCATCGGGACTTTAGCTTCATTTGTCAGCTTCCAGTGTTTAGGACTCAAAAGTACAATTAATTAATTAAGGAACGCACTTCTTCTGTGGACACGAAGCAATCGTCAGAGGGCGAGTTTGTTTGCACTCGGCGCATGAACTGTTCGGTAGCGTGGTGAGTAGCCCACCATTCAGCTACCGCCACTCGGAACTTGCTAGCCGCCTGAATGGGGTTGGTTCAAGATCACAGTAAGCAAAATTGATTTAAATAATCATATTGAATAAGATCGACAAAATGCATTTTATATATGATATACATAACGTTTATATTACGTTATGTGTAAAACGTCATACACACTAAAACATATAATTCACAAGTTTTATACACATAGTGAATTCTGTCACAAAGTATAATCATTGATATTATACATTCAAAAAGAGCAAATAAGTTATTTTAGCAGATCCACGGGAATGTGTGAAATTTAAATTAATTTGATTAATATCATTGAAATATATATATATATATTAATTACAAACTAAAGTAGCACGGTTTACTTTGGGCATTAATATAAAGAAACGCAATGAAGATATTATCTCGACAGTAATTTGCTACAGATTTCCATACCTCTTATGTATATATTTCAGACAAAATTCAATATTTACACAAAGAAAAATATAAATAAATATATACCTCAATGCGTTTTTATACTATACATAAAAAGCGCAGTAACATACGCTGACATTCTAAGCATTATATTATTCAAATGAAAAAGAAATAGAAATTAAATTCCAATTTTTAATGAACAATTAATAAGCAAAACATAGCCGATATAAAACTTAAAATTCTTTTTTAAATACACAATCAAATCAATATTTTCGTGAAAACACTATAATAGAAGCATGTTTGTTGCATGGCATGTGTAGTACATGTCTAACATATCAGCACTAAATAACAGGCTAATGTTGTACAGCCATAGACAATAATGCACTCACAGAAAGCTCCTTCTTAACGGCCTTGAAGAGATCGATAAAACTGCGGCCCATCTGTACCAAACTTTCGCCGGCTCCACACCTGACAAGCTGGTTGACGACGACAGAGACTGCTACGAGAAGGGGGGCATGCCTCCCACCAACTCCATCCTCTCCCAGATAACTCTTGGAGGAAGAGACCTCTTTGCGGTAGGACTCGAGGGAGTCGAGAACCTGCACAGTACATCAACAATACTTAGTGTCGGCAACCCTAGATAGTTTCATATAACATTGACTTGCAATACTACTTAACTCTTTGCATTAATATACTTTTAAACCATCAATATTATTAATAATTTAAACCATAAGCGAGAAAAACGAATGGAAAATTTCACTGCATTTACTCGCTAAATAGCCTTTAATTGTCTATCGATTTTATGATACTATTATAAATACTATAAACATAAATATAAGTATACTTTAAATTAAAAACTTGGTAATTTCAATTTAACAAAATAAATAATACAGATTGACGACGCTGCATTTAAAAGGCCAACACACAATATAAATCAGTATTTTGTTTAAACCTATTAATAATATAAAATAAGCAGTTAATAGTGTATAAATGAATTCAACTGACGCTAAAATCCGCCGGCGGTGATGCATTTTCCAATAGTTTGCCAATCTAGGAATTATTATAGTTAATCTATAACTATGAATATAGCCAGGCATAGAAAAACGATCCTTGAAGTATTGTTTTTCTATATTGTAAACTATAAATATTATATTTTAGACAACAACTTTTAACAAAAATGCGGGATTAAACTGATAGAATGAAATAATTCGTTGTTTGAACCATAGATTACACAAAGAGAAACGACTCTAAGGGCGTTGCTATGGACTCCCTGAATAAATGAAATCTACATGTTGAGAGTTACAATGAACCCCAATTACAATGAGTACATATATTATGTATACATACATACAAATACACAACAAATATAATTTTATAATCATTAAATAATACAATTCTCAAAATATTACACGTAATTGTGAAATAAATGACTAGTATTGTGATTTTGTTAATATTGATGGCCGCCATTCATATCTACCCTGGCAAATTGTTTAGCACTGAAAATGTCGTTTATGACTGCTGTAATCACTAAAATCGGAACATTTACTTTTTCCAAATGTAAGACAATAGACTACAGGTAATTTATATATTTTATAGCAAAAATAACATTCCATATGTTTAGTGTATATTGTATATTATATTCTTAATAGGTAATTGGTCATCATTACCATTTGTATATTAATTTGCAAACCAGTACATTATGCACATTTATTGATATCATAAAGTACTTAAGTATTATAATATGTATTATTATTATAAGTATTATATTGTTTGGATATATATACCTATATTCACATCACCTATTTCAGTTTTCTATGTTTATATTATGAATAAATAGATTGTTTCCATTTTATTTGTTTAGTTAATCATAAAACAAATATTTATTTACATTATACTACTCATAAGCAGGGATAGACGATCAGTAGTACAAAATTATTTTTTTCGTTTTCGTTTAAATTAAAAATTAATATAATAAATTGAATCTAAAATTAATTAGTTTTATAATGTTTATTTTTTAATGTATACATTCAAAACACAGGTATCGTTTCTATATATATACTGTATGCTATAGCTATGGTTTGAACCCTAAACAATAACGTAGGAGAGAGAGAGAGAGAGAGAGACCCACCTGACAGACAGGACAGTCGGACTTGATGGCCGAAGTAGGAGCTGTGTCACGAACCCCATACATGCAACAGAGGGAGTACCTCTCCACCACACCCGAATCCATCTGGCCCGCCTCCCAGCTTGTTGTCATGACTACTAGCTCACGGTAGAGATCAGTGCGTCGGGTGAAGAGGTCATTGAGAGCGGTGACCAATCGAGCCTTGTAGACTGGGCCAGAGCAGTCCTGGATCAGGGGGTGGCTGATGGCGAGAAATGAAGGTGTAAGGTAAAGTGAGCTAGTTGCATGTTATATAAAACGGGTAGTTGCAACAAAACAATAAGTGAAATCAAAATGTATCAAGAGGTGTGCGCACGCTAAAATTCAACATTACTTTTTGTGAGCATCTGAATAGATCTATTTTTAACTTATTGCTTAGATGATAGAAATTATGAAATATGTAGCGTTTCATGGATATCGATAGCTTAGATTTAAAAGGAAAGACTAAAAGTTAACTCAGCTCATCTAATAAAAATTTTAAATTTAAAGGACTATACATATATAGACTAAACAAATGGAATGATAATTCAAATTATGATTATCATATTTTGAAAAATTACCATTATAAATGCTCTAAACATTCTCCCATCGTAACATTATGCATATATTGTACCAGAAATGTTCTGTAAGTCGGAATTATTTTCTCTGTTGTACAGAAACAAGAATTCTATAATGAATTTATTAAACTAGTTAAAATGTTCAAAGTTTTGGGTGTTAACCCGAAATCAATATTGTCAACGTGTTAGATTTCCCTCGTTGATAACAATTTTTACAACTTAAATTAATCAACAACTTTTCCAGATTGTAACTTCTTAGAAAAAGTAGTTTTATGCAGCAACTGTGGTCCACAGGAGGTTTTATTGAAATATAAGTAACCACAGAAGCGGCAAATTGAAGCTATTTAAATACACCGGCCTGACTGATGGTCGTGAAGGGATGACCATCACGTTTTTGCTAAAATAAACACATTCCGTTTGAAACTTAAAGCGTAAGTATTTTCTCGTTTTAGAATAGTAAATATTTCACAAAAATAAGCTGAAAAGACTCAATTAAATAATACTGAAAGCCGGACATTACTATTTTGAGAATTTTTTGAGTGCTTTATTTATACCTAATTAATTAAGATCTATAAACTCTTTAGTTAAACTAACCTGATCTGTGAATCAGTCCCACAACTACGGCAATTGCTCTCAACCAGAGCAGGCAAGCTGTCAGCATGTCCTCGACCAATAAGAATGTCCAATGCCCTGACAGTCCAATCAAGAAGATTTCCACGCCCATTGTTGGTCAACTCCTTGTCCAATACCGTTCGACATGAGGTCAATCGATCGTACGCTGAAGAGACCGTCTCTGCTTGACTCTGAATGCGTAAGAAAACAAGCACTATTAATATTTAATGTTTTAAAATAATCATTGTTACTATTTCAAGATGGATAAAGTCCTTTTTAATAAAATATAATTTTTGAACAAATAAATATTTTTCAACAGTACATCATAATGTCGAATTCCAAAAGATATTATTATACAATATGAGAGCCCTGAAGTATTTACTGACAATACGAAGTTTGTCAAAAAATTTGCAAAACCTAATATTAACAATTAGTAGGTCACATCTACTTTGGTTTTATTTCGCATTCAATAAATTTATTAATAATTCATAAATGAATTATTTGAAGTTGCATAAATTTGAATATATGTATACTATAGGTATAATAAATAAAATTGATACTCCTTTTATTAAAGATTAGTAAATTAGTAATGAGAGTTTAGAAACTATCGTTTTGTTATAAAAATAGAAAAACTGCTATAAAAATTGCAAAATATCAGTAAATAAGCTGCGTCTGTTTAGTAAAGATTGGCAGATTAAAAATGGGAAAATAATTGTTATACATTAATTAATGTTATTTGTTGATAACGTTTTAGGGTAGCTTAAAAATATCCAAAATCTGCGTGAGTTAAATAGAAACTTCAACTAATGACCTATAACATGTTTTTACGTGAAGAAGACACTATAAAATCAATAACATGACTATAAGATTTCATAAAAAAACTAAATTTAAGTCCATTTAGTTAAAGTAGTGGGCAAAAATGATGCTACTAATTTATCAAAACAAACATTTTTTATGGTACATAACATATTCCATTCCAAGTGGTCATTAGCTACAAAAAATGAAACGAAAGATTTTACTTATATCTAGAAAACTGTTTTAATGTAATCATAATATCTGCCTTCCTAATGATGATGAAGCTGCTGAGAGCATAATCGCCTATTCACAAGATTAAATACAGACAAATATAAAGATACAACCATTGACAATCACGCTGATTTATTGCAAAATGAACCTCCCACCTGCTAAATCCTTTCTTTGTACAAATAAATGCTCATACAGTTATTATATTGTTTAGATTTATAGTTTCTTTTGTTTTAGTTCTCAATGTTTTATCTATGGTATTTCAGAAATTTGTTATATAATATTATGTCACAAATCTTAATTGAAATTATTCTTTATTACATGATGTACTCGCTCATCAATATCTATCTCTTTAAAAACAATTTGTTCCCCTTTAAAAGTGTTTAATTTTACTGAAAATAAAGTCATTATTATTAGTAGTAGTAGTAGTAGGTAGGTAGACGAAGACTTAAGATGCAGACATGTAAGAAGAACTATTAACTCACACGAACAAACTCGGTCTGCAAAGCGGCAGCCTTCTCGGGCAGATTATCATCAGTGGACGAGGAGACGGGAACCTTGTCCCGGAATGTATTGAGAATCCAGGAGAGGTTTGTGAGCACGTGCATCCGCTGAGAGGAGTCAACCTTGACCTGGTACCGGGTGAGATAGGTATGCGTATCCAGCACATCGCGGTAGCTCTTGGCTGCTAACTCGTACTGTAGGCAGACATAAGTGAAAGTGGTCATTGAAGAAACACGAGCTTATAAATTGCCTGCATATCTGTATAAAGTATATGTACATCTCTTATAAAACACAGAGTAATAATATGCAAAATTAAACGCTAAAATCACTTTAAAAGGATTCTCTTTTGAATTGGCAATTTAGAATATATTAAAAGCAATGATAAAGCTATTAAAACTAACTGAACTGAATTAGCTTTATAGGTTTGACTATACTTCTATCAATTTGTACCATGTAGGGAAAGAAACAGTCTTGTTAACAAGCAATAGATACATATAATATATTCATCACCAAGCGACAGTTTAGTTAAGGCAATTAAAAAATCGCATAATTATCACAAGTAACTAAAAGAATATCCAATAAAATAAAGCAAGACAAAGAAACAGATTTTTCTAAATTCTAAGTGTCCAAATCAAATATATACGTAGTATATCGAGTATCAAGAGTGGATAGTATCCATGGCGACCTGTACCTTCTTTTGTATGATATAGAATCCAGCAGCAGCGTTCTTGTAAAAGACCCAGGATCGACATAGGTCGTTGCACTCTCTTTTACATTCTGCTGTCATACGAGAGAGAACCTCCGACATCGATAAGCAACTAAAAACAATCGATAAATGTCGATACGACCGCGATTAATTGACAAGTTATGTTCTAGTAACGTGTTATAAACGTAAAAATGGTACAATAACATAAATATTATTACAAATTTGAAAATATCGATATAATAGGTAGTGACTGAGTAATAATTTTTCAATTATAAGAAAATAAATATGATTTCTTTCTAATGACATTAACAAAAAAGAATTGTAAGCAATGAAACTATTTGAAACAAATTGATAGTTAGTTTAAAATATATTAATTCATTTTAATAAAATATAAGGAGTACAATTCTCATATTGTATAACAATCAAAGTCTTAAGAAACCTTACTTTATCTCGAAAGCTTGAGTATGCCATAATAAAAACTGAGAAGGTTAATTTCTCTCATTTTATCTTCTAATTAAAGCTGTTTTTTATTGTATATTTTAGGAGAATATTCTCAGATTTAAAGTTCCGCAATAACAAAGTGCTTTAAAAAAAACTTAGTCCCTTATTTATAAAATAGGTAATATTTCTTTTTGATAACCTAAATACGTCTATATGAGCTATTTTCTGCCTGTTGCTGTGTACATATTATAGGTAGAAAGTTAAGAAGTATTTCAATGTCTTTTACTCTGATAGACATAATATAACTTCGGATTAGATAATACTTTACAAAAAATACTTCCACGTATATTACTGTTATGTGTTAAATTAATGACCTTGTGTATTTCAAATAGATAATATCATATCATATCATAAATCAATTTATTAAGTAATAGAACTGGGGATCAAAATATAGATAATACATAAGTAAATGACATCAGTTACACAATATCTACCAGGCCTCATTCAAATTTCAACAAATTGAATAAAATATGAGAGTAATATTATCTTCCAGGTTTTTCTATTTAATAAAACTCTGTCAGCATTTCGTTATAAAAACATATTAATCTATAGCTTACCTTCTTTGTCGCTCGGTCAAAATAACTTAACATGTAATATTCGAAAATAAACTAAGCGTATACACAGTGCTCGAATTACCACTAGTCTGTTTCCCCGAGGGCAATAAAAAACCCTCTCGGCCAATAACAAATTGTTAGGTACTTGCCCGCGCTGTATGTATATGTTCGGCCAATAACATTTTTGGCATAAATCTTTTTCATAAATAAGCAAATTGCGTACGGATATACGGATTGAATGAAAGAAGGAAGGAAAGTTAAGATGAATCATTCCAGGGCCGATCCAGGGGGGGCCTAGTGGGAACGTGTCCCCCCCCCACTACAGGTCACAGTCAGCGCTCCAATGAGGTTGATATTGCGCTGTTTGTGTAAAAGAAAAATCTATAGTACAAGCTGTCTCTAGTAAAAAGCTGCTTACGTATCCAGCTTTGTAATTACTTGCTATTTCGATAGCTCAACATCCACACTAAAATAATATATGATAAAATATTACAACTATTATAAAAACAGTGGTATAATCCTTAGCAATTTGATAAGATTTGCGCCCCATGGGTGTTGTGCCTCCCCCAGGTTCATTTAATTCCTGGATCGGCCCCTGCATTCTGTAATAAATCCGTAACGTTAATACATAATATTACATAATAGTTGAGAGAGATCTCTTATTATGTAAGTCAATAACAAATTAGACAACATATAATTATAATATTCAGTTGAGAGAAATCTAATATAATATAAGCAGAATACGTTCACAACTGGATCAATGTCGTTCAAAATAGACAGTCTCCGTTGCCATGCTGAAACAGAGGACCATGTACAAGCTAACACCAAAACAAAATGAAAAACACACTGGCAGAAGCGACCCAAGCCAGTAAAGCTCTCTTGGCACTTAATTAATGTAACCATGAGAACCTAATAAGACTTATTCGTAATGCTCATTATGTGGCTAAATTGGGACGCCCGT
Source organism: Invenusta paracnida (assembly GCA_036023295.1). Taxonomy (NCBI): domain Eukaryota; kingdom Metazoa; phylum Platyhelminthes; order Proseriata; family Coelogynoporidae; genus Invenusta; species Invenusta paracnida. Next base: position 17,489 of record JAYRBW010009785.1, read on the forward strand.
TTACTAATTTTGAGGTGTTAGATCAACTAGACAAAATGAAGGGACTAACAACCAACAATGATTTTGTACGTAAAAAATACATAAAAATACCAAATTGTACCTTTCCATAATTTTCTTTGTTTTTAATTCGATCATTTCGGGCAAATAAATATTATTCGTGCAATAAAATTTTGACTACGGACAATATCACGTTTCAAAGTCTGGCAATAAAATATGAAAACCTTATTTTGAACACTGATACATAATATAATATTCTATTCTATTTACTTCATGTAGAATGCAGAAGTACCACTGGAACTCACCCGTGAACGACCTGACTCGTCTTATTCCCTCTCCCTCCAGCACTCCCACCGGAGCCCTGATGCTGCTGCATCACAAGACTCGGGTGGGTACAGGCCTGTCGAAGCCCGGTCAGGAGGCCCACTAGCGCCGCATACTCGCGTGTGGTCACCGCTCCACTCAGTGGCAGATCCTCAATGGACGAGGATTCTTGGCGAGTACTCCGAGTAATTGTGTCCAGGGTCTTACGAAGTGCAGTATGCGAGCGAGCTGCAATCTTCAGGAAGAGAAGTGGGTTGAAAATACAGGAAATGCTACTATGCAAAGGAAATCGAGTGCTTTTAACATCCGATTCTTTAATGGATAAAGCAATCAAATACTTTCCAATAAATGTAGTTTAAATGTTTAAAAAATCAATGACGATAAAATACAATAAAAATGAAATAATAAAAACTGTAAATTGAAATTTACTTGAAAATTAAAGGCATAAAGGCAAAACTACAAGAACAATACATTAAGCCAGAATAAAAAAATAAGGCTAATAAACTATCAGCATATTTGTGTTATTAAATCAGGGGTAAAACGTAGATATCAAAAAGACTTAATCAACTAGATCGGTAATTTAAAATTCGATAATAGAACATTTGAGTGCAGTCATTTTAACGTTTTCATGCTTTCCCTTAGCTATTGATATTCTATTGTCTACCGCCACTAAAAACCTATTTATACTGAGAGCGTATAAGTGTATAAGTTGTATGTATTGAACCTTCTAAGTTACGTAATAGAGGTTGTACATAAATTAATTATTTTAAACTTATTATATAATATCTATATTGGTAAATATATACCCATATGAATTTAAATTCATTGCATTTATTTGCCTATTATTTTATAATAACTACGCACTTATGGTAACTGTAATAATTTACATGCACTATAACTTAGCGTATGCCCCGGTAAGTAAGACCATTTATCTGCGGGCCATATTACGTCAGACCAACAGTAGTATTTAGAAATCTTCTGTTGCAAAAATATATAGCACAGTCACGATATTTCTGACATTGCGAGAGAGACCATTAGAATGAAACCAAACTCGGTTTACATCGGACCTATAGAGAAAGCCAAAAAAGTATTTATAAACAGAGTTGTGGATATTCAAATAATATACATTTAAGATAAAGTATTCTTAATATACAAAGAACAAACATTTAATTAGTTCAGATGAATAGTTGTGGGTATTCAAACATTAATTTATAATTCTAATTCTAATTCTAATTCAAGCAAAGCTGCAACTAGCTTATACTTGTGTTCAAAAATGTTAAAAAGATTTATTTTAAATTCCCAATCTAATTCGAAATTGATTATGTTTCAATTCAATATCTGTATATATGGACAAAGGCAAGGGAATTGGAAACAAGGCTTAGTATGAAATAAGAAAGAAAAAGAGATAGCGTGTGTTAACCTTTTCGTAAAGATGGCGCTCTAGACCAGTGAGTTGAACCCAGTGAAGAGACTCAGTGAGCGGGGGAAGATCCAGCTGGCGCGCCACGCGTGTCTTGGTGTTCCGCCAGAGAAGGCAGGCAAGAGCACGGGTCATGGACAGGAGAGGTTGATGTTGGTGATTATGGGTGGAGTCGGTGAGGAGGGGCTGGTAGAGGAGGCAGTTCCACCAGGCGCGGGTTGAGAAGGGCTGTAAGTTGAGCAAGCGGAGAAGGCCGAAGACATCTATTGCCGGGGTTGATAAGGGAGAAGGGGTGTTATATGACTCGGATTCGGAGCAGAGACGTTTGAACACCAACTTTCCCCGCCATATATTGGCTTCTGACCGTTTGACCGCCAGAAATATCGGTCAAAGACATACGTGTAATATATTCAAATAGATTAATCTGCATACAATAATTTGTCAAGTAGCTATCAAAATTGTATCAGCGCATTTACATAATATGACAACAATTCAGTATCACGTAACAAATTTACTGTATAAATAGTAGTTTGCTTGTACCATTGAATACTCAGCTACGTAGAAGATATGCTATAGTATCAAATTAAGCATTAAATAGTTCTTTTTTTACAAATCGAAAATGTACATCATCGATTACTACAGTCGCAAGATTCAGTAAATACTGTAAGTAAATATTATGACCAATACACATTTCACACTATAACGCACCATTTGATGTTGATACAAATCAAATCAAATCAAATATTCGCACGAAATACAATATCCTGAACTACGTATCTCATAAATGGGTGAAACGTAAGTCTATTGGGTTTATTATAGTTCGAAATACAAAAGACAAATAAAATAACCAAGCCCAAATAAATGTACAACTTATGTTATTATTTTCTTAATCCTATTCCTACAAAATACAATAGACCCAATCCCAACGTGCAAAATGTATAAATTAATAGAAAGAATGATCCATAATAATAACGTAGTCAAATTCGTAGCACATTTATAAAAATATGTAAGTATATTAATGACATAAAATACCTAATGATCAATCTATAAGAAAATCCTGCAAGTTTAATTTCATTGTAAAAACAAGCTCATTATAGGCGAGGCAAATTGATTAAGACCGAAACAGAGTATAAAAGATTATATCGTGCAAAATGAAACAATATGATCTTCTACAAGCTGTCCTGCTAATATTAAACTTTTCCGCCTAAAATGAAAAAGTCATCCTGTAAGAAATTAAATTATATTTCGTTGCAAAAAAAATCTTAATTGAATTAAAAAGATTAATTAAAGTAAATAATTAATAATAAATTAAAACCAGTAAATATAAGCATTGAATAAGTTCACTAAATTTTAATAACAGAAAAATAACAAAGGAATATTTCCACATTAAAATTATTTCTTGTTATACTAAATATATTGCCATCATTAAAAATGAACAATACAACATGAACATGTATTACATCTTCACTAATTCTTAAAAAGATTCATGCTCTTTAATTTTCATAATTCAAAATTTTGATAGAATTTGAGTTACATATTAAAATGTATATTTACCCCTAAAAACACTTAGAAGAATTCTAATATCACGGTTTTATTGTATAATAAAATACTTTCTGAAAAAAGTTAACATCGCATAGTTAAGAAACGTTGAACTCTTAAATCAAATGTATTTCAAACGTTCCACTCACCTTGTATACTCCTTTGGATTGGAGTACCGGTTACACACCAATAGTTCACAGAATCCAGTTGGTGAGCCATCTTAGAAACTTGACTTGTGGCACTTTCCACCATTTGGGCTTCATCGAAACAAACCTTTCAAATATATCAGATTGGTATGTTAACATACAGTACCATAAAAAAACATAAAACTGTGATATTAAATTATATAAATTAAAAATTATTGAGTTAATCTTTTTAAAGAAAATGTTTAAAGTAAATGCTGCGTTCAGTGATGAAGTATTTTTAAAGAAAATTTCTGAATATAATATGTGTGATTTTGAATGTTATAAAAACTACTTTTTACTAGTTTTAGTATATTTTTTGGAAAGCAGCTAATGATGAAAATCTACAATGAAATATTAATAATATGATAAAAACCAAATACAGCAGATTTTATGTGAATAAACTTCCTACACGCATTATGATCTAAAACAGCTCAGTAAATCCAAGGCGACAATTTGTTATATTTTTAAAATTATATTTAATGTTAAAAAAAGATTAGTATAAATGTTGATATATTAAATACTATAAAAATACTAGTTGGAAAATGACATTTTCAGTATGCTTTTCAGTATTATACGTTTCCATTTGAGCATTATAATATAATATTTATTTCTCAATTAATTATTTGCCACTAATATTTAAAAATACACCGTATTGATATACCAATTAATATGAATAAAAACTAATAAATCTCCCGAAAACCTTTCTTCTGTTCAAAAATATCAACCAAAGTAATTCGATATATAAAAATACAAAGCTAAACTTACTTTTGACGTAATCAAATATTAAACAAACTGTAATTTAAACTTTTGCCGTGTACACGCCATTAACGCTTCAATTAGTAGTCGATAGTTGCAAAATAGTAATGAATGATTCTGTAAATGACATCTTTTTAGAATTAGTATACCAAATTGGAGCCGAAGGACCGGCATCACAGTCTACTTAAGCTCTATATAAAAGGTAATTCAGATAGCAATTCTGCGAATCTAGTAATAAGACTGCCTCACCCGCCACCACTTGACCGACAGAAGAGGGGACGACAGAAGGAGATAGCTTCGAGGCCGGCGTCTCTCCAGGATCTCCTCCTCCTTGTTAACCGCCTGATTGAGATGCACCTCCCGCTGCAGAGTCCGATACGTCGTGAGCACAATATCAGCTCGGGCTAGCTGGTTCGGCTGAGTGTACCGGGTTTTCTCCACGCCCTGGTACAGCTGGATTGAGTGGAAGCCACCAGGGATAACATGTTGAGTTAGACCATTATGTAATAAACACCAAAACTGATTAACCATATTATCAACAAAGGGAGAGTATAATCTCCGATAACCTTTCCTAAAATGCTGCTTTTATCATTTTAGCGCCTTATTTATTGTCGCATATTCTTGAGAACAAAAGGTGAATGAAAAGAGAGCTTAAATTCATTAATGCTTAAGTATATATTAATATTAATGACACCTAGAAATATCATATCAATGGTAGTGATAGATTAATAATAACAATATTAAAGTGTTTATTATAATTTAGAAAATGCTAGTAAGTATAGTAAATGCCAAACATTAATTCATAAAGGTTACCATTGTATTAATGTATTATGTTTAACTTTACTTATTGAGAAATATATATATCATAACAATAATTAATAGATATGAGTATATGTATGGCATAATTAATTGCTTATCCATTGCAATATATTTTACGGGTTAAGAACTTAATGTATCTATTTATCTATCAAATAATGCTTTTAATTAAAAATCTAACTGAGAAGTATAGAGGGTTCAATTCCATATCTTTTTATATCATGTATATATGCTTACATGAATATTATCTCAAAAATATAGCTTGGTTGGCAGAACACTCATCAGTCAGTTCTATAATTTAAGCAAACTGTTGATAGTAAAAATACGAATGTTCTCTGTTCTAAATAATTAGAATGGAAGTATATTTTTTCTAGTTTAAATCGTTTTTTAAGATCACCTTATATGCATTTTAAAGTATATGTAAATTGATATAATTTTGGTATACATAAAATCAATAATAATATTTAAGTATAGTAAAAATTAAAAAAATTAAAACTAGTAAAAATATAACATTAAAAAATCAAGTGAACAAAATATAAATAGTTATCAATATTGAAACAATCAATATTAACCTATCATCAGAAGTGGTCGAAATAAAATATTATAAAATTTTACAACAATTAATAAAGTTCAATATTATTGCAGTCAATTCTTTCAGATCTAAGATTACATATCGACTTGTTCATATTTTGAAATATAGTTGGACATTTTGAAATGCGCAACTTTCAGTATTATAGATTTGTTTATATATTCCCCCCCCCCCCCCTAATTACACCCTAAAGCAAAAAGCACCTTCTCGGTATAATACATCTGCATTCTTGGGTTCACTTTAGAAGTTCTAAATGTTAACACTTATAAGGGTCATTATATACATCAAAAACAAATTCGAGGTAATGTTGTATTCATAATTGTTGCATCCTGTAGTAACTAGATGTCCATGTTTTGATAACAAATTAACAATAGAAATATAAAAATCAAGAGTTTACATTTTCTTGCTAGAAAGAAACATCCATGGAGTATTGATAGAAAGAGATTCAACTCTAGTGATATTGATTCCAATGATACTACAATTTCGATACCTAAAAGCCTTAACTGAAATGAATCTTCAAAATGTAATATTTATTAAACAGCATACTTAATAAAACGGTTTTAGGTAAAAATGTAATAAATTGTAATTGTGAGAAAACGCAGGTATTTTAAATTAATTGGAAAATAGCTAAATATTGAAAATAATTTACAATAAAAATGTTTATACTACTTTATAGATACATAAATGTTATTAAAATAAAATGATTTTATGACGATAAAATCTACAGCGTGATGCATATTAAATCAATTAGAGTTCAAAATCTGTTTAGTATTACACCGCGGAAACATCTTTCTTGATCACTTAATTAGTAATTGGTGATTTGCGGCGGACCAATCAGGAAGGATTTTTGTAAATGTCTACCGTATATACTCGCGTATAAGTCGACCCCCCTTCTTTTGAATTCTAAATTTGTCCTAAATTCCTCGACTTATACGCGAGTGTATACGGTACTTGCTTGCTATCAGTATGCTGTTTGGGCCGTTTTATGATACAGGGTAGATACGATATGTCTCCTCTAGAGAGGGGAAGGTGATAAAATCCGATCTCTATGGCACTTTGTCTCAAACATTTTTGTTATTTTACCTACAACAACGATACAACTTTGGATGCTAAAAATGCTAGGACTATCTTAGAATTTAAGTAGTTACTTATTTAAATAAGTTAAATGTTCAAAATTTATATGCTTTGAACATAGTGTTCAACCCTGTAATAAGTACTACATTAATTTACTTTATTAATCAGTGTGTCACAAATAGAGCATAAATGTTACTAAAACAAGCTTTGAAAGTCTTGAAACTGCTGATTTATATCAGTGGATAAATTAGTTGATGACAAAGAATATACTAAAAGGTTACATATTCTAAGGTTAAAGCAGGTTATATGAGTTTAAAGATATATCTAAAAAAGAAAATTAGTTTGTCGTTATTAAAAATAGTGTAATTTAAAAATTTCACTAGGTGGTTTCATTTTTTAAGTAAAGTCACCAAACCAGTTAAACTAACCATTTTGGTAACTAGACTGTTGACTAAACTTTTAAAATGAAACCTAAAAAAAGTTTAGTTACCAAACCGGTTAACTGGTTTGGTAACCTGAAAGTTAACTTCAAAGTTTACTTCGAGGTTACAAACTCAGTAAACTTGAGAAATTCAAATCATGTCCTATCTAATCCTATATTAAATTCCTTTACTAGCAGCAAGTTAGCTGAAAGTAGGTTTCATTTTTCAAAGTTACGAAAATGGTTAAGTTAACCGCAAAGTTTAATTTCAAGTTATCTCGCACTAATAAAAATAAGCCCAGTTAACTTTAAAGTTTACTAAACCATTTTGGAAACTAAACTATTGACTAAACTTTAAAAATGAAACCACCTACTATAATCAAAACATATTTGTAAAAGTGCCACTCACACAAAAATTGATGGCATCCTTATTGACGTGTTTATTGATCTCATCCTTCCACTGGTGCCAAATATGTTCTGGAGCGACGATCAAAGTTGCTTTACCCTCTAGTTGGTTCTGGAACGAAAATATCATCTCGTATTTTAACGTTTGATAAACAGTAAATATATTCTTTTAATTACATAATATTTGTAGATATATAACATGAAATAAAGTTTTTTTATAGTGCTTTTATCAATAAAATAATATGATACAACCACTCTATTATAGGTTTTCTTATTCAAATAGACTGGCGACAGAACAAATGCGTCGACGTCAGATCAAATAGAGACGGCTGAGATTTAAATTTTAAAATCGCATATTTCGTCAGATCAAATGTTGACAAGGCCATATCAAATGCATAATATATATACAGAATATATACTATATAGAATATACATATGTAGAATATATATTATATAGAATATACATATGTAGAATATATACTATATAGAATATACATATGTAGAATATATATTATATAGAATATACATATGTAGAATATATATTATATAGAATATACATATGTAGAATATATACTATATAGAAGTTATCGGTGTATTTATGCTAATACTAGCCTGAAAATATGGAAATATCACTTTCTAATGTATTAAACGTAGTTAATTTTTTACTGTATTATTTATGTTACGCATATATCGTATATAGTTTGTAATAGGGATAATTTCTTAGAATTTTATATGTATTTATATATACATACATATACAAAAGGCTTTAATTTAAGATGCCACATAACATAAATACCACCTCTTAGTTAACATTATAATCTCTCAACGCTCTATATAATTCTTGTGTCAACATTTAATTTTGCTTGGACGCATTTGATGTGGCCTGGACGCATTTGATATGGCCTTGTCAATATTTAGTCTGACGAAATACGTGATTTTAAAATTCAAATCTCAGCCATCTCTATTTGATCTGATGTCGACACATTAAGTAACTGTGCAACAGTATTTAATGAGTCAAAATTAGACTGTACAGTATTTTAGAAAATGGTATAAATATGAAGCTAATCATTTTGCTTTGTCCCTATTAAAACAAAAGTTGGGTGCAAACCTTGGCCCAGCAAGCAGGACAACGATACTGTCCTCTGAAAGGGTCTGTGAGATCATAGCCGACACAGCGTTGATGTTGCCAGCTTGTACACACTTCACACTGCACCAAATGACGGGATTTCATGCGCTTCTGGGCGCCGCAGATGCAGTAGACATGCGGGCGTTGTTTTTCCTCTTCCTCTGCGTCCCTCTTCTTCCTGTCCCGTGGTGGTGTGGCTCGATTCATGGCTTCTAGTTCCACCGTGGATACCACCGGAAGGGGATGACCAGAAAGAATATCGGTGATGGTGGTGGAGGGATTAGGGTGACAGAGAATGAGACTGATGATCTCAACCGTCTTGCCAAGACCCATCTCATCAGCCAGGATTCCGCCAGGGAGGTGTGTCGGGGCCGCCGGTGGCTGCTCTATGAATCTGAGAAAATGGGGATTTAATTGGTTGGAGTCTTAGCAGATTAGACACTACTGCATATCGCAGTCTTTCTATTAGAATTCTTCCAATCATGCACTCACCGGGCAGTATATGGACAAAAGTAAAGCCTCTTATTGTCCAAAACAAATGGCAGAAACATCTGCTCGTAAGCGAAGTTGGCTGCGTCCGGATATCGTTCCTTGTGAAGCATCCAGTTGAGAGCGTCCAGTTGATAGGGACGCAATGTACACCGCAATGCTGAATGTTGAACCACTGCCTTTTCACTCCAGACATGTCGAGTCTCCTCGTGTGAGTCTTGTACAGCCGCATAGAGAGCTCGAACCAGGGGAAGAAACTCCTGGGCAGACTCCACACGCGGCGAAAATATCTGCGGTGCGACATTAGCATCTTTGGCAACGCCCAGGGAAGCAAGAAGGTTGGAAACCTTGATGAAATCGACCTGGCGAAGGTTGTTAAACTCGGCCGGATGTGCAGTAGCTGACACCGCGGATGATTTGAGGAGAACACCCAGGCTGAGTTTATGTGGTTCTGAATCTGTCTCACTAGTTGGCTTGATGACTTCACCTCTAACAAGAAAGGTGGACGAGGCGGTGATCATGTGAAGCAGTGGGGAAAGATTGTCCAGGTGACAGCGGGACCATTGGATACCAGGCTTTGGAGGAAAAATTGAAGAGAGATGTGCATCTTACCAGATATATTGTTTTTAATATATTATATTTAGGATCACAATAAGTATTTACAGATTTTTATATTATGCATCAGAAATACTGAAATAAAAGGATGGAACAATGTAGGATATGATGAGAAATTATTTGTAAACTATTTTTAACAAATATGATATAATGTTATCTTATTCATTATTTTTTAACTACATATTTCAAAAATTGTTACTAATCAAAGTGTTGACGGATTAAACACAATTATTGTACTAAAAGTAATCTAATTTAATTCGAGAGATCGAAAAAATGGATCGAATGCAATTAAACTAATTAAAAGATGACATTTAATACAATTATAATATATAAATTGAGCGAAATTGGTGTGTAGGAATATTTAAAAATATAATCACCTTATCTAGAATAGAAGAGAAAACTATAATTCCAGAGGCCTCACTAAAATGGAGCGTGGCTGTCAAGCATGCCATGTACAGCTCTGCACAGTCTCGACTGATGGGCAACTCAAAGGAAGCCAGAACCTGGCGTCTGTACACCAGAGACTCATCAAATTGTCGCCATATGGTGAGCTTGTGAGGCAGCTCGAGAATATTGGAGTGAAGTTCATAGTCTGGATCTGTGGATCGGATGGACCGGCGCCTTTTGTTGGGAGGTTCACAAACCGACTGAACAGAGAATACTCGAGGAGAAGAGGCATCATTTGACATTGGATGGGATGGGAACATGAACCGCAGGTACTCTGCCTCACCTGGTGAAATAAAACTTGGGCTTCTTTTCTTGCGAACCATTCTCACTGCAGATATATATTAATACAGATAATGAAATACTTTACTAATCATAAGTTAAACATTAAAAGAATTTTAAAGTAACTAAAAAAATAAAGAAAGAAGTAAAATTTTAATATTAATTTGATTTATTCAGATCATAATTCATGAATTTTTGAAACTAGAAAAACTAAACTTATTAAAATATTAGCAAATATGTATTTATGTACAAGAAATATTTAAGAATTGTGTACTAACTCTCAAAGCATGTAATTTATAAAAAGTTTTTTTGTGTCATTTAAAACGACTGTTTACCAACCATCCATTTTGACAAAATCAAATATAGCTATTTTAAGTGTCTATTTTAAGAAAATGCTTAAATTAAAAGCAATTCAACAATATATATATAAGACAAACTTGATAAACGTGCTTTATAAATATTTATAAAAATATTTGTGAGAAAATATCTATACATTTCAATTGTGTACCATTATTAAAATGATAATGAACATAATATTGATAAAATTATTGTAATAACTATTTATTTGATATTTAATTATGTTCAAATGATGTAACATGTTAAAATCCTTGTCTGGTGAAAGACTAACTTTCTTGCAAGTCATGTGACTTGATGCCATCACATAAAAGTATAAGTAGTGCACTAGTGTAACTGGCTAATAAAAAAAGAAATCTCAAAAATGTGTTGATAAAATAAGTAATGAAGCTGATAGACTTGATTGATTCAACCATATTTTCAGTTCTATACAATAGCAATTTTGATAAATAATTAGTACAATCTTTATCATGATTAATGAAGAATATGTATGTCTTAAGTATAATAATTTTAAATATTTCACATGTAAAAAGCTTTTTTCTTGTCTCACAAAAGTACTACAGTTTTCTTGTTAACCTTTTGTGTTTTTATTATACAAAAGAAGATTGTTGGTGTAATAATAATCTATAATAATACCATTAGTGAAATACATAATTAAATGCATTGGATAAAATGTATGTTTTTGGTTTGTACATTTTTAACAATCTAATAAGGAAATAAATTCAAGATTTATCAGTATAACGCACATGAATTATATTCATATATTGTCTGAGAGCTTCAAAAACTGGAAAGTCTTGGAACTGCACAAATCCACTCAAGAATATAGAAAAATCTTGAATTTGAAATTGTTTGTGAAAGGCCTTAGAAAATATGGTAAAATTTATAAACTATCATAAAATATCATTGAAATGACTTGAATTTTATAACATCCATTTGACAATTCAGTGACTAGTATGATTTTTAACTGTTAGTTATGCACCTATTTATATCAATAAAAGAATTATATACAACTGTGTAACTTTTGATGTGACAATTTTCTAAATATTTGCTAATCACATATTTAGTTTACTATTTTTTAACTATTTTAGCAATAGAATTTGAATAAGCTAATGATGGCAGATCAGCTTGAATCTACTGCTTTCTATGCTGCATGAGCTTTATAGAAAATTCTGAGGACAGATTACTATTTTTGTAAAAGAGCAATATTCACTTTTTATAATTTTCATGAATTTTATATTTTTTAATTTAGTTCACTACCTATCTCTTGAGATATTTTTTCTGGCATTGAGGATTCTAATCTTATTCCTTCCAGTCATAAATCTAATATTTATCTACTTGTACAGTATTATATGAAGTAGTTTGGCATGCTTTGAAAAGAAATGGAACTAAAAGCATTGCACCCTCTACATGGGATGTTTCCTTCATTTCTTTTTAATATCTTGAGTGCACATACTGTCATTGATATTTTGACAATGGCCTGATTTAAGTATACATTTTTCTGTATAAAATTCTTCTAAACTCATATTAACCATTTACCTATCACCAAACTCAACATATTTTTAAAAACTTTAAAAATAATTTCTAGATTCATCTTAAGCTGGGGTGAATGCAGAAAATTGTTATTTTCAAAATTTTGAAACTAGGATAATATAGAATAATGGCAATATTTTTTTTATATTTCTGAAGTATTGAATGAAACATTTTAACTCTATATATAATAAATACAGTATAATCCCGTTATAAGGCCCCCTGGATATAAGGTACCCTCGGATATTGAATACATTATTTTGAGTTCCGTAATCTACTTTTCGTAATTTAATTACCCTGGATATAAGGCACATCGGTTATAAGATACACAATTTTCAAGTCCCATGAGTGTACGTTATAATGAGATTATACTGTAGTAAACTTTTTATTTTTAAATCAGAAATAAAAATTGTAAAATGTCTAGATTTGCTTTTCTCCCCCTTAATATAAATAAAATTATACTCATATAGATATAGTTGCTAATATTTATATATTCTAATGAAAAACAATTAGAATTTATATTTATTAAAAAAAATATAAAGACTGTAATTATTCAGAAATAAAACCACTTTTAAATAGCATAAATGACAATATATATAAAGTATATCATTATGGTTTATAAAATATATTAACTTGTTAATTATGTTATATTAACTTTGTCATTGAATAAAATTTAATTATCATATTTATATGTTTGATGGGCTATGACATGGCAATGGTAATGTCCTATGACCTATATTTATCTGGACTTATAATAAGGGAGTATAATATATTTTATTAAACACTAAACATTTTAGATATATGTACTATATATCATTTTAATCACCAACTAATTTTCAAATCTACATAAGATTTGAAAAGAAAAATTAATAAATTGGGTAAATTAAGGGAGGAATTGGAATTTAAAAATAATAATTAGATGAGTCCAATGGCAACAATAGCAATGTTACAGTGTTGGTGCAGCTCAATATGACCAAAAAATTGAAGGTAGGTTAAAATAATGCAGATAACAATTTTTTCAAAAAGAGTAGATATAAAACATTTGCAGACACTAAATTAACTAACTAAATTATAGTATAATGTAGGTACCAATAGATGTACTCATAGATATTCATATGTAATTATTGGAGAAAAATATGAATAGTAATTACAGGATTGCCATTTTATAATCGGAAAAACTTCAGATACCATAATTGTGAGCATAGCAAGTCCAGATTTTCCACTCATATGTCTGGAACATGACCTTTTAGCAAACAAATTCTGTTTCCACCATTTTAAATATATGTTTAGAAGTGTCTCTAAATAACCACCAGCTTTCAAAAGGTGTATACAATTTTATTGTATTTTTCAAAGAATTAAAAATAAAAAGGATATTGATCTAAAATCTGGACATTCCAGATGTCCTTAAAAAATATGGATGAATGGCAATCCTGTAAATATTTTAAATTTGATTAGCATTATAATGACATTTAATTACTATTCATTAAGAAAAAGTAAGTAGGTAAGTAGAAATAAAACATGTATGTTCACATAAAATAGTAAGTAATCACTCCAGCCTATTTTATTTTTGTAACATTGGTGATTCTAGAAGAAAGAAACTATCTCTTTATTTCTTACATACAACATAATTTGTTTTTAATGCAAAAATCTGATAACTTTAAATTTAACATAAAAACTATACTTATTTATATATTTGACTTATACAACTTAAATAATGCATAACTTGGTAGTGAAACAGAAGAATAATATTAACAGAAAAATATAATATTATATTAAATGACAGTCCAAATATAAGAAAACAAAACTATAGTAATTAACCAGCTATTCATTGTACTACTAGCATTACAATAACTATAAAACTGACAGTTTAAAATGTCTTATCAACCTATGTTCTTACAGATTTCTAAATTTTTTAAGAAGTCTAGAAATAATGCAGGAAAAGAACAATTTCCTAAAAAAAATGCATAATGCAGGCAAGAGCAAGATGTCAATACTGATGTTAATAATATAGATATATCTTATCATATGAATTGTTATTAATCCATCAAAGGTTATTGTAATACTTGTTCAACTTTTATGAGATAACAACAACTTTACATAGCAATATTTTTTTTTAAATTGTATAGACATGTTTCAAAAATAAAATATAATCATAGAAATGTTGTCATATTTATTAATGTGTAAACAAATAACAATTACAATTAAACATTAAATAACAATAAATTAATGAAGCACAGAATGAAAAATACATTGTGCTTATAAAAATAATTGTAAATGGATAAAATTTAAATATTTACCTTTTAACTTTTAATATTTATACAATCGAAAATAAACATTCCTCAATAAGTACTGCTTTTACGGTAATACTTTAAAGGGAATAATTCTTTTAGAAAACTTCAAAAATGGCGACTTTAATGGCGATTTGGTTTAACGAATTTCGCACTATAATGCTAAAATTTATAAAGGCGTGAACCTTTTTCTTGTCGTACTTTGTTTATTAGATAAACCTTTTTCGATTGAAAATAATTAAATTGTGGTGTATTATATCTGTATACCTATAATCAAAGATATCTAAATTGCTTATAAATCGCTTATATTTCTATGCCTGCATTACTTGATAAATATGTTAAATAATGCTGCACATATACTAATTATATAACTATACACAATTTTTTAAATACTAATATAGGAAAATACAAATCAAGCATAATAGGTACAATGTAAGCTGAGAGCAGGAAGCGTGGACAGATAATTAATAACTGCGCAATCGGTATATATATAATATTCTTATAAGTATTTCTCAAACTTATCGAATCCCATTTTCTTACTTTTTTCTCTCTCGGTTTAACCATGTTACGCTTGAGCTGTATTATATCTTAATTATATGTTGTGTTCTATCATTGATCGATATGCATTATATTCTGATATCGTTGATTCTATGTTATTCAATAATTGATTTGCATATATATAATTGTACCTACTGTTATTTTAAATGTTGAATAATAAATGACATATGTGCTGTCTGTACAGTTAGCCGTTTGCAATTAGGTATACTGCACACTGCTGTCTGTACAACATTCTAAAATACATCAGCTAATTACACTGTCTTACTTAAACCCAAAGTACAACATATATATATTAGTATTGTATTGTATGTAATAAGATTTCGTTTTTAATTAGTACCGTTGCATATTTCTATATAATTTATACCTATTAAAAACTTTATTTTGGCATTGCAATAAATATTATTATTCCTTATGATTTCCATATAATTTCCAAATCTAGAACAAATTAACTATAAGTCGAATATATTTTAAGATCGACATATTTATATTAGCTTAATAATCTATATAGTATTAAATGTATTTTTCTGTAATTAGGTAAATCTAATTTCTAATGGCATTTAAATGGTACTATTTTTAATAAGTTTAATAAAAACTCTCTGCCTGTGAATGACACTAGATCACTAACATGTACGTGTAACAATATAGGTGTATATACCTACTCTTTGACACAAGAAATTATAGCCATAATAGTATCTATACTTATATATAGTACCTAATATTGTTACACATAATTGTTAATTTGTATATCTCACATTTTGAATAAAAAATATCTATTATATATATATCTTTTAATAATAAATGGTGTAACGATACTGATTAAAATTGTGGTGACATAAAGAAGCTTTAAGTTATAAGTTTTGAGTTATATAATTACCATATATAATATATTATTAGAAGCATATATAATAAAAAATATTAATACTTATATATTAAAAGATAATGGATTAGAAAAACAAGAAAAGCCATTTAATAAAAAATGATAGTGAAATGTCGAAATATAAGATGGTGGATTAAGTTTTAATAAGATTGTAAATTAAACTTTATTTAAAAAACAGAATACTCACAAACATGAAAGTAATATAGCGTGATATACAAGCTGATTTTATTAATTATATAAAAAAATAAAAGTACAAACGATTAATGCTTAAAATGTAAAGTTGTTATGATAATTTATTTGCATCATATGGAGTGTACGAAAGAAAGTCAGTATTTCTTGATCAAATCTTATCAACGAAATGAAATGAATGCCACTGAAATACATAATTTTATTCAAACAGCTTGGCCAGATAAATGTTTGAGTTTAGTGAGTATTCGCAGGATTTGTAGGGAGTTCAATCAAAGGAAGAAGAGTGACTTAACTGAACAAGCAGCCAGGTAGTAACAAGAAGAAGCGATCAAAGTAATGAAAATATAGACAATGTCCAACGCTAAATCGATGAAGACAAATCAATAACGGTTTAAGGTATTGCAGACACTCTAGAAATCTCACACTCAATGGTTCAACGCATCCTCAACGCATCTTGTGGTATCACTCAAAATGGGTTCCTCATGTCGTGTCTGAAGGCAACAAGGCAGTCTGAGTCGACAGATCTGAAGAATTCTTAGAAAGACTGTAAATCGAACTGTAGATGAAAAATTCTTCTACTGCCGCAAACTGAAGCCTCGTAAAAGAATTGGTTCATGGTTGTGTGCAGAGACTGTTGGTGCTGGGGATGGTCACATTCAAATGGTTCATCGTACAACGATGGAAAATAAATTCATTGCCATATTATATTGCCGTCAGTTATAGAGGTGCAGCTCATTATTTTGAGGTTATGGAGCAAAATAAACATATTGACTAATTTGAACAGGGTTCCCACGCTTTTCCATAATTTTTTTCCCTGGTTTTTTAAGATTAAACAAAACTGACGGGACATTTATATCATGATTACATTTTTGCTATACATTCAAGGATGGGAAAAGCAGTTTAAAAATCCGCTGAAGTCAAAATGTTGGGGGCCCATATTCCAATAGGGGGCCCAATATTAGAATAAAAAGAGTAATTTCAAATTAACATAATTTGTAGTAAAATGTTGAAGGTGCAGAT